>JAJPUD010011580.1:0-43272 GCA_023553655.1 Myrmecobius fasciatus
AAAAAAAGACTGTATTTGATCCTGGAGATAATAGTGAGCCACTGACATTGATTGAATATGTGTTTGTGAGCAAATGAAATAAGATCTACAATTTAGAAAAATCATCTTCCTACTGAGTGGAAGATGGATTGAAGTGGAGAGACTGAGTTTGAATCTTTTTTCTAACACATTTGGCCAAATGTTTACATTTTAAGGCTGAATTTATACCATTCACACTTGTGGTTATGATTATGAAGTGTTTTTCCTTATTATAACATATTATGTTTCCTCTCTTTGCCCTTCCTCTCCCCTCTTTATCAGGAAAAAATAGAGGAAAAGAAATGAGATCAATATTGGTAATCTATAGTTGGAATGATCAAATAATATTCTACTCTTCCTGAATTCACTAGGCACACACACACACACACACACACACACACACACACACCCATGGCTATTACCCTTTCTTTTTTTAATGTTAACCACTTTACAATCAGTCTTCTAAATCTTAAATAAGTGGTACAAAGAACAAATCAGAAACAATGAATAACTTTGTAAAAGAAAATGTTGATAAAACAATATAATCTGTCTTCTGTACTTGAAATGTTTTGCTTGTAACTATTCCCTTTCCAGCTCTATCCTTTTTAATACCTCCCTCTTCTCTCTCCCTGCCTATTTAATGTATTTCAACATTAACCTCTTAAGTGCATTTATTCAGTCTTTATTTTCCAAATTTGAATACGAATAAAGATCATGAGATTCTGCTCCCAAGACCACACCATCTCCCAGTTTGTATATTCTTCTGCTGCTGCTTTATTTGTGAGAAGTAGCAACTTCCTCTTTCTTCCTCATTTATTCCTTATTGCATCCCTCCTCTCATTTCTCATTCTTTTAGAAAAAAGAACAAAAAATTTCACAGGCCTTAAGTACGTTCTTTTTTGTTCCCTCTCTTGATCACTGCCATGTAGATGTTTCAGTGGATAAAGGAGTCAGGAAGGGTTGAATTCAAATGTAGCCTTAGGCACTCATTGTGTGACACTGAGCAAGTCACTTAAACTCTTCGCCTCAGTTTCTTCACCTATAAAATAGGCATAAGACTTCCCATGAAGATCTGTTGAAAGGACTAACTGAGATCATGTGCAAAGCACTTAATTCAGTGCCTGGTACATAGTGCATGTTATGTAGATACTTATTCCTTTCTCCTGGGAAACTGTTGGATTCTGAAGGGACAATGGTCTCTTGTTTTCTTGTTAGATTCATTATTTAATTCCTTCAAATAACTCAAAAGAATTTATTTAGCTTTCTTGGTTTCTCATCCCTTATTTGTATGTCAGTCTATCTAATTCTAGTTTTTGTAACAGAAATGCTTGAAAGTTATGTATTCTGTTATAGATCTATTTTTTTCCCGATATGATCACACTCAATTTTGCTGGATGTTAATCTTAGTCATTGGGGCAAGTAGGTGGTACATTAGATAAAGTGCCAAGCCTGGAGTTGGGAAGACTCACCTTCCTGAGTTCAAACCCAGCCTCAACTGCTTTCTTTGTGACTCTGGACAAGTCACTTAACCCATTTACCTCAGTTTCCTTAGCTATAAAATGAGCTGGAAAAGGAAATAGCAAACTACTATCTCAAGTATCTCAAGAAAACCCCAGTGCAGTCAATTGAAGAATTGAACACAATTGAACAATATAATCTTAGTTATAAGCTTTTTTTTTTAATTTGACTTTTGTGTTTAGGCTTTCTTTTTTCCTGGTAATTGTGCGATCTTGTGTGATTCTGACAACAGCTCCTTGATCTTTTATTTCTTTCTGGTGGCTTGAGGTTTTGTTTTTTTAGCTTGGAAATTCTCAATTTTAACAAGTAGTGATCCATGAATGCTATTTTCCCTTTACCTTCTGGTTGATACCTCTGGGAAGTTTCCTTTTATGATTTTCTTGAAATATGATATCCAGGTTTTGATGTGGTGATTTTAAGAGTGTGATGATGGTTATTTTGTCTACTTCTTTTCCAGGTCAGTTGTCTATGATAATAGATAGCTCCTGTTTTCTAATTGTTGAGCGTTTTAATTTTGTTCTAACATTTCTTGTTTTATTAATGAACTTCTACTTTCTACATTTTAGTTTAAGGATATCTTTAAGATTTTCCACTTTCTGCTTTTTTCTCCTTCCCCGTGCTCACATCATTTCTTCTCTCTTAAATTTTTCCTTTATTTCTTTAGTCCACCACCAATCCCTTGTAGCTAATCCACTCCTTTTCTGCAGGATTCAACCTGCTATTATTTTGGAATTATCTTCTGGAATTTCAGCTTGGGTTCCCTTAGCTTATTTCTGCATTGTGAGTTTTCTTTTGTTTACTCACATATGCAGCATTAAGATGGGATGGCTAGACTGAGATCCTATCCCTTTCTGAGACACTGCAGCAGTGATCCTAGGTGTGGCCCATACGGTCTGTGCCCTGCCATAATGCTAGGAGGACTAGGTCCTGGTCTTGGCTCCCCTACGGCAGTCTCAATTTCAGTCTCATCTGGCAGCCCCTACCATGGAAGTCATGCTTGCCAAGGCTTTCCTCTGGGCATGGTCCCAGGATTAGAGATCACAATGCCCTTGGCCTTCTTCTGCAGCAACCCTTACAGGCCAGTCACATTGGATTGAGGCCTTGTTCTTTGCTACCAACCCCCCAACCTGAATGTCAAAAAGCTCTGGCACGCAGTGGATGCTGCATAAATGCTCATTCTCTTCTTTGGAAACAGTTGGATTCTGAAGGGACAATGGTCTCTTCTTTCTGTTAGGAAGTAAGCAATTGGTCGTTTCAGCCTTTCAAATAGCCCAAATGCCCTTATTGAGCTTCCTGGAGTTCTCATCTCCTATGTTTGTGTTTCAGATTCTAGCCAACCCTCAATCTTCGCCACAGAAATGCTGGAAGTGAGCCCTTCTATAAGAAGTCTCCTAATGCAGTCCTGGATGAGGTGCTCACCTTGGAGATGGCTCTTGGGCATCTTCTCCCTGACTACAATCTTTCAGGTTGTCATTTTTGCTGGAGGTCCATCTCCCTTTAAATAAACAAAAAGGACGACAACAGCTTCTTTAGAATTTGTTGGTTGGTGTTGTAGCACTTGAGGTCCTGCCCACTTCCAGTCCGGGCTACTGGGCTGCTCCAGACGTCAGGCACTCTGTATTTGTTGTGTATGGAGTCTCTCTGTTATGGAGTAGGCTCCTTACAAAAAGGCTTCATCCTTCCTATTTGTATGTCCCGGCCGACTCTCCCCTTTCCAATCTTCCTTCTGTCAAGGTCATCATCAGCCTTCCAGGTTCACACCTTTTGTCACTATCCTTTGACTGCTCAGCTGTTTAAAGTTTATTTTAATTGCTGGATCCTTTTCCAAGGCAGCTGAATTGCCACCCTTTTTTTCAGCTCTCAACCTTCTTGATTATTCTTCAGCCCCTGACCCTGTCCATCACCCACTCAGTCCTGGGTGCTAAAAACAATCTTTGTGTATCAGCAATAAAAACTTTTACTTTTTCACCTCCTATGTTTGTAATTCAAAGATTCTACTCAAACTACATTAAAAATTTTTTTTAAAGTTCTTTAATGCATTTTAAAATCTTCCCAAAAGTTCCAGTGCATTTGGAACTCATTTGTGAAAAATATGAAAATATAATATCATCTAATTACTTTGTAAGAACACCTGATAGACACCACAGAAGTTGGAAACTTACTGGCAAATTTCCAACAAAACCTTTTATGTAATTAGTAGAAAATCAGATTGAAAAGCACGTTTCATGGCTTAGTAATAAGCACAGCCTTATTCTTTCCATCTGGAGCTGATGGCCATGAAGAGCAAAGACTGACCTACAATGAACTTAGGAGCACACCTTTGAATTGCTGCATCAGAAACCATTAAATCAAGATTAAAAAAAAAACAAAACAGTGAAGTCTGTTCAATGTCACTGTTCTTACTAAAAAGATCACTGCTAATATTTTGGTGAGCACAAAAAATAAATTTTCTACCGGGGCCATGTGTACAAAATGTTTCTTTTATGGATTATATGAACAAAAAGTCTGGAGACCACTGAGAGGGAAGAGGGAATGGCCGGGCTTGTTCAGTTTGGTCCCAGAGGGCAGAAAGGAAACTTCCCTAAAGCTCTGAAATGAAGTTTCACATTCCCAGAGAGGTCCAAGTTGCAACAGGTAGCTGTCACAGAGGTTGGTGGGAGTGTCTCCATTGGTGGGAGAGTGGGGCTGAAGCTTGAAATCCCCCATCCTTATTGGAGGGGCTGCCAAGACAAGGATCCAATCTAGTCTGGGGGGGAGGAGAAGCTAGAACATCCCCCCCCCCCCCGACCTACATCATACCACCGCTGAAGGGAAGCCTCCCCTCTCGCCAAGTTTTCTGAAGAGTTGACTCCTATACCCACATTGTTAACCCAAGTGTAGATTCTCAGCACCCGGAGCCTGAAGCAGATGAAGTAAACATACAACCCAGTCAATCCATATGCCTTTATTATGTGCCTACTGTATGCCAGGCATTGTGATAGACTTTAAGGAAACAAAGGCTGAAACAGCCGCCCTGCCCTGAAAGTGCCTCCATCCCACTAACACTTTATTGTGGGTCTGGAGGAGTAAGGAACCCCAAGCCTTCTATCTTCAAGGGAGAGAGAAAGCCGCCGATACAGAGCGATGTGTCTCGGACTGTGCCAGAGCCTCCCGCAACTGATCCTGTGCCCGCTGGAAGGGCGGCCCCTCCTCTGCTCTCTCAGGAGGCACCCAAGTAAATCAGGCCCTGAGTCACTGTCACTCCCACCCGCTTGGACAAAGCACAGCTGTCCTCGCCAGGTCCTTCTGGGCACTCTGTGCTGGAAATCCACAGGCGTTCTGCAGGGGAAGGCAGCACAGGCAGCTGAGTTCTAAGTTAGTCTCCGTAGCCTACAGAAGTACATGGGCCCAAAGTTGGCCCAAAGCACGGGGAGAACCAGCTCTCCCGTGCGGCACGAGGGGAAGAAGGAGAAGGTGTCCTGGAAGAGATGCCGGAAGCAGCTCAGGTCTTCCACCCGGACATCCACCTGGTACTGACTGGCCAGAACCTCCACGGCCCTGCCCACAACATACTCGTTCTGCAGGTGGGAGAGGGTGCAAGTGGAGTAGACGGCCAGCCCGCCAGGCCTGGTGGCGAGGAGGCCAGCCCTGAAACCAAAGAAAGGAAGGGGTGAAGGGCCAGTCCTGGCAGGGAGCACCAAGGATTCGCGCCCCTGCTTGTCCTCCCCCAGGAAGTTCTCCCGGACTGATTCTGGGGCAGCAGACAGCTGGGGCGCCCCTGCCGCCCAGGTTCCAGCTCATCCTCTGGAGGCTCCCCCACCCCCGCGGTCTCGGCACCAGCTCCCAGCATGCCTCATGGCCCCTGCCCACTTACACCAGGAGCTGCAGCTGCAGCATGGGCAGCATCTGGCGCTCCGCCTTCCGCGAGCGCTGGAAGATGTTATTGCCCTCCTCCAGCACGGAGTGTCGGTCGGTGGTGCAGGGCACATCTACCAGCACCTGCTCCCGGAGAGAGAAGGCCTGAGAAAGCAGCGGGCCCCAGCCCAGACACCCCCACCAAGGAGGGGGATGAGCGCAAAACAGAGGCAGCCCGGTGGGGAGGGAGCCTGGGCCAGGTGGGGGCTCCTCGGGGGCGCTCACAGTGTGTGAATGATCACACACACACACACACACACACACACACACACACGTGCATGGCAGGGCACGGGCAAAGGGGAATCCAGCCAGGGTTCTTGGGAAATCTGCGGCACATGTGTCCTCCTCTGGAGCGGGCAGGGCCTGGCCTAGCTGGTTCCTGAGGTCCCCTCGGAGCTGGGGCTGGGGGGCAGCAGGGCCAGCGTCACTCACCCGGTCATAGGTGTTCCTCTCCAGGTCTCCCAGCTTCCTTCCATCCTGGGACGTGACTCGCACCTGGCTCACGTCCTGGGGCACGTACCTGTGCAGAACCTGCTTCAGCCTCCTGGTTCGGGAGCCAGAGATGTCATTGGCTGCCAGGTGACCTGGGGAGGGAGAGTGGAGTGGAGAGCTCGGTGGAAGAGCTGGCCAGGCAGGGCCTCCCCAAGCGGCGCTGGCCGGGCCCAGCCCTCAGACAAAGAGAGCTGTGGCCAAGCCAAGGAAGCTCTGGCTTCCACCTGCTGACCCAAAGAGCTCAGACTGGGCGCAGGAAGGAGCCTGGCCCCTGGTCACGGGATGTGAATCAGACTAACTCTCTGAACCTACGTTCTCACCTTATCCAGGGTCAGACAGCCCGGGAAGCCCGAGAGAAGGAGCTCTCCGAGACCACAGAAAGGGGTGTCCAACCTGGGCACGAAGCCTTAGACTCCCCCGGGTCTCCAGAGCCTCAGCTAGTGCACCCCTCAACTGCAATCTCCTCTACGTGCTTTCTAAAAAGGGGCTGCTCGGGTTCTGCAGGAAGACCTACAGCGAGGTGGCCGCCACCACCTCCTGAGGATGCCTGTCCACTCTGGGATGGCTCCCCTAGGTACAGAGAAATGCCTCCTGACACCCAGCCTAGACAGGTCTCTTGGGCCCCTCCCCCTGCTCCCCGGCTGTCCAGGACCCCCCCACCCCTCCATCACTCAGCCCCGGCCCTGGGCCTGGGCTCTCCCACGTGATCTCTGGCTGTACGTAAGCCTCAGCCCACGGGGAGGGAACTGAGTTCTGTGCCAGCTACAAAAGCGGGGCAGCACCTGTGCCTGGCCTTCCCGACTCCAGGCAGAGCTCTCCCTGCTGCCTCCGGTCACCTCCGAGGCCCGTGGCAGCTCTAAGGCCTGCAGCCCCATCTCCCAGGGTCCTTCTGAGCCTCATCCCCCCCCCCCCAGGGAAGAACATTTCCCATATGCCTCTCCTGAGCCGAAGGCCAGGGGCTGTTCCCAATCTTGTCCGGCCCTCCCCACGGGGAGGGGGAATGAGGAGCATCACTTGTGGGGTGAGGAGAGAAGCCACACCTGCCCCCCTCTCGCTGCCCCCAAACCTCGATGCTCCCGAAGCAGGTGGGCTACAACTTACGGCAGCAGCCGGTCAGGAGCAGGGCCAGCGTCTTCCCCCCAGGCCCAGCGCAGAGATCAAGGACGGCGTCACCGGGCTGCACATCGAGAGCCAGCACAGGCAGCAAGGAGGAGGCGTCTAGCAGGTAGTAGTTGAGAAGGCCCAGGCTGCCTGCCCTGCAAAGCAGACCGAGGAGCTTCAGGAGCAGAATGGGAGCCCGAGGAGGCTCCCCACATAGGGGCAGTGCCCGGAGACAGGGGGAAGACAGCAGGCTTCCCCATCCCAGAGGACCCAGAGGCAGAGGAAAAGCTTCCTGACCAGCAGGATGGACAATCTGCAAGAGCGCAAACTCCCTCTCCTTGGGGGTCTCCCAGCAGGCGCTCCATGGTCACTGCTGTAGGACTTCCATTCAGGGGAAGTGTGGACACACCCTGGGGCCATTTGATTCTTGTAGCTGAAGCTCTGTGGGCCAGGGCAGACAGCCACATTGGCTTCTGGTACCGGGCACTTAAGGACAACGGGACACAGCAACCCTAGAACCCAACCTTCCTGCTTTGGGGAACAGGAAGCCAATGTTCTCTCTCCACAGTCGGTTAATAAGAAACATGACTAAGGAGATGGCTGTATGTCTGCAGGCTGCTCTCAGAGCAGGGACTACCAGCCCTGGGCCCCAGGACACTGCCAAGAGGCTCAGGGGACCTGAGGGTGGGCCACGAATGTCTCAAACTCTGGACTGACCCTGAGATAAGGGCTTGAGAGGGCTCCAATCAACCTGAAAGGCTACAGAAGCGTGGGCCAATCCTTAGCTATCGCTTTCTACAGGAGAAACTGAGGTCACAACTCCAATGGGTGAAGGACCTGCTGCACTTCCACTCAGGAAGACTGCTTCCCACATCCTCCCATATAGTCTTTGTGGAGCAGCCCCTGTCCTTTCTTCCCTTCTCCTGCGGGGAGAGCTAGGGAGCTTTCAGAGCCCAGCCTCTCCCTGTGCGTCCAACTTCCCTCACCAGCCTTCCCTCAGGCACGCTCCCCTGTCCCCTGTCAGGGCTTTATGTCATATATAATTCTGAGTCTTCAGTCACCACAATCAAAAGCTGTGGATTAGAGTTACCACGGTGTGGCTTCCTAGGTGGGACTGACCTGGGACCCACAGAAGCACCGGCAGCCTCCTATCTGCAGCTCTCTCCTGGCCTCCTGTTCAGTTGTGGGCCTGCAGCCTTCGGTAGCACCTGCCCAAGTCAAGGGGCCGGCTCATGGGGCTACCAGCTGCCTGCCCAGACATAAGCCATGGCCATGCTCCCGAGTCAGCCTGGATCAAGCTTTAGGCTCAACTTTTTTGCATGGTTTTCCCGAGGAGGCCGACTCTGATGTCATTCCACCACCAGGAGTGCCTGGGGGACCCCACCCCCAGGTTGAGAGCTCACACCGAGGGTATTCTGAGCTGGGGCTCGTCTACCAGTCTCACTACACGGTAAGTATGCATCCCTACCATGCTGTAAGAACGTTAGGGGGAATGGCGGGCCTTCCCTGCCTGGCCTGTGCCGTCTCTGGTCTCCCCCTCAGGGCCCCTGCCACATCAGCCGCCTGATCCTGGGCCTGTCCCCATCACACCTGCAGGTCAGGCTTTCAAGGCTGAGAGGATGGTGCCAGGAGGCCCAGCGGCTCAGCAGTAAGGGGCCGTACTTGGAATCCCCCGAGCATCATCAGGTGTGGAGCCTCACCTCAAGCAGGACCAGCGGCTGGGCTGCAGGAACCTTGGGGAGAAGGGGGCTGTGGAGCCTTGAGCATGGGGAGAGGAAGGGTCTAGAGCTGGCCTCCCAAAGCGGCTCAGGACAGGATGAGAACAAGGCATTGCTGGGCACCAGAGGCCTGAGTCTGCCGACCAGCTCTGCTGCCCAGTACCCGTGGGGCCTTAGAGAGGTGGAGGCTGAGGGCTCCTCCTCCGGGCCACGTTCTTGTTCTCAGCATTTCCTCCTTTCAGAAACCTTGGGAATTCACCTATCAGCTCCCACCAGGCCCCTCCTGAGCCCTGATGCTCCCCTTGCCAGCATCTGCCTGGCCCTCCTCTCCATGACAGTCCAAGGCACCCTCCCTCTCTTGGCCTGCTTGACACCATCCATCCCCCCCCACAGGATCGCAAGGAGGCCCCATTCCTAAAGCCCTCACCTGCCTTTCCCCGGTCCTACCTGGATGGATGGAAGCGGCTGATGTCCCCTCTGGTAAACGTGTAGCATCGCAGGTTAGGGCTGCAGGGCCAGGGGGTTGCTGGGGGGGAGTGGGTCTCAAGTTCTGGAGGAAGGGCAGGAGCACTGGGATCCTCAGGGAAGGCCTCCTGCTGGCCCCTTCTCTGTGCCTCCATCACAAAATCTTTGGCCTTGAGCTGCTCTAACTCAGAGGCGGCTTTGTCCCAAGTGGAGAAGTTGTTGACCAGAGCCCCATACTTCTGCTCCGAGAGGAGGCTGACCCGGATGGAGGGCCACAGGTCTCCAAACTGTACCTTGTAGTTCACATCAAAATTCTGCAGGGCCAAGCGGGCAGAGGAGAACTTGGGCTCTGTGGAGGCCTGCAAAGGAGAGAGACGGTTCTCAGGCTCCCCCCAAGTCTCTGGGCCTATCCTGAGTCACAGCCAGACTCACTTTACAATTTCATACATGTCATTCACAGCTGCTGAATGGTCCTTTTGTGCTAAATTCAAACTCAGGTCAATGAGCATTTGTCTGCTCAATAAGGCATAAACCTGGAAAAGCCCCTGCTTTGTGACCTGAACAAAAAGCTTTTCCTGGTCCGGGCAAGCCTCTAAGTCAGGAAGACTCTGAGAAGGTGCTGACCCCGAAGCTTGGGTCCCTCTGCCCTGCTGTGCCGTGGGCTCATTTTGTGTGGAGCTTGGGTCAGGACAATGGATGATGGGCTCAGGGTAGCCCAGGCCCTTGGAGGCGTCTCCAGTATTTACAGAGGTATGTTTTGGTTATGGAGTAAGAGCCAGAACTTTAAACCTGGAGGACAGAGCTCCAAGCTGTGTGACCCCGGGCAAGTCACTTCACCAAGTTTGCCTCAGTTTCCTTATCTGTAAAATGAGTTCAGGAGGAGCTGCACCCCCCCCCATCTTTGCCCAGAAAACCCTAGCTGGGGTCTCAAAGTCTCAGAAAGGCCCTAAATCGATGGAATATAGCTTCTAGGGCCATCTTCCTGACACTGGAGTGCTTCTGTTCTATCTGTCAATGATTCTCAAGTATTCTGGTTTTGAAATCTATGATCCCGACGTCCCCCCTGACCTTGGAGTGCTATTGGTCCCTGTAAATGTCCTCTGGCCTAGGAAGATGATATTTCTTCCCTCAGATTTTAGGGAAGATGTATTAGTGCCCCTGAGGCCCTGTGACCTTGTGCCATTGTTCAGTGATAACCCAATCCAGGAGACTGTACCACAGTTCTACCTCTGGGCCACAAAATTAGCCTATCAGTGACCATGAAGCACCTGATCTCTCGGAATTTATCCCATAAATTATCTTCTTGCTCCAGGTTCTTTGCTAAACCCTTTTGGAACTTAGTCCGAGCTGTGGAAAGCTCCATCTTTTGCCCTTTAACTTGGGGACAAACTGAGTTTTCCAATTCTGGGGACCCCGTTGTTGGGGTGCTTTACCCCTAAACAAACTGACCCGACAACAAAGCTGCCCTTGTTATCAGGGACAACACGGACCGGAGGTCCCGACGGGCGGGCTATCAGGGACTAGTAAACGAGAAAGTGCTGGGGGAAGGCGCCGGCTTGGGGGGCGGAGACTTTGAGGGAGCACTGCAGGCCTCGGGGCAGCCGGGGAGGTCCAGATGGCCGCAGAGAGGCTGCACATGACCTCAGAGCTCGCCCCTTCCTCCCATGGGGCAAGCGGCCTAGTGGGGCCACACGAGCCTGTACCCCAGCCTCCTTCCTAAGAAGCCACGAATTATCTGCGAGCTCACCCCACAAGTGGGGACAAAGCGCTTTTGAGCTTCGCGCTCAAGTCCGGGCGCATGCGCACGCCCCCCAATCACACAAAACACAAGCCCATTTCCTGTCCGGGCGGGGAGGCCCCACCCCCACTCTCCCCATGCCCCCCGACGCCTCGGGCAGGGGACGCTTCTAGGGGAGGCCCGTCACTCACCCATTTTTTCTTGTGCCGCAGCCTCCGTGGAATCAGCCCGGGCCCTGGCCGCCTCAGCAGCCGGCGCGCCTCTGCCAGAACGCGCCAGGAGGCCTCCATCATGTGGGCTACGCGTGCACACGTCGGTGCGTCCGTCGGCGTCCACTTCCGGCCTACCCGGAGCCCGGACTTTCGTTAAGATGGCGCCACCACGCCGGAAGTCAGGGCGCTACTGGGACAGGACGCGCCATGTGACACCTAGTGGCAGGAGGGGAGAATCTCGGGTGATGACGTCAGGAGGGCAGACAAAGGCGCGCCCGAGGGGAGGTTTCTTTGTCTTCCCGGTTCCCACCCGGTCCTTGGCACTGGCCGGATCTCCTCCCGCCCCGCACAAACCGAGGCTCCGGGAGGAGCGGTGCCGAAAGCTCCCAGAGGACTGACTGTGGCCCGGAGCCCTGGAACGGCTGGCGAAATGCACAGCAGTCCGGCCTGATACGAGCCCTCCTCCGCTTCTTGGGTTTCCACAAGCGCGGCACGTGGGAGAATGACACTTATTTCACTCTTCCCCCCCCCCCCACCCCGTGATGGGTTCAATAGGGAAGGTTGAGGGCCTTCTACATATCCCACCTTAGGACAAATATAGCCCTGGGTTTTCCCGACCCTCCCGGGAAGGAGTGCCACTAGCTTGGGGCAGCAGCCATCAGGAACCCCATTTTACTGATGAGAAGACTAAGGCAGACAGCGCTGAACACTGGACAACACAGCCACCTTGCATGTGGCCACGCAAAGGGAAGGTTAATGGAGGGGAAGACGAAGTCACAGTGAATGGGGAACGTCCAGGAGAGGAAGGCCAAGAGCAATCTCACACCCTTTCCTGGAGCTGGAATGCCGCCCACAAGCTCCTCCCAACTCCCTGGGGTCCTCCCTAAGAAGGGCAGCAGGTGCCCGGGGGTCCCAGCAGAAATGACAAGAGATGCGTGCACAGATAACTTGGGCTTTATTACAACGGAACTGCTCCGGGTCACCGGGACTCCAGGCCCAGGCCCAGGCCCAGGCCTGTGGCCACAAGGCTTCATGCGGAGAGCAGGACACGGGACACAGGGTTTGAAATCCAAGGTGAGGAGCAGGAACAACGTTTATTTCACACTTTCAAAGAGCGTGTGAGCCACCTGAAGGAAGGAAAGAGGCAGTGAGCAAAGCACCGTTGGGGGTCCTCTCAATGCCAGCACCAAGCATGGCCAGAGCCTGCTGGAGGGCGGGGACAAGCAGTTCCAGTCCTCGAGCTGCTATGGGCCACTAGGAGTGATGTGGGTGCTCCCCCACCACCCTCAGGTGTGCCAAGCCCCTCACTCCAGATGCTCCTGGAAGCCTTAGTCCTAGAGTCTGAGTAGGGGAGGCCCCAGAGGCTCGAGCCACGGTCCCTGACAGCAGGAAGCCCACCCTAGCACATCCCTGTCTCAGGGCCCACGCCAAGTGCCGCCTCCAGCCCGTTCCAACTAGCCCCAATCATCAGGCCTGTGTGAGTGGGGACTCACACAGTGGTCTCGGGCATGCAGAAAGTCAAAGAGCTCCTCGGTGCAGTCCTCCTCAGAGTGCGGGTTGGCAGACACTCGGGCTGCGCATATCTCCAGCCGCTCTCGGGCCTTCACACATTTCTCCATCTGTTCACAGTGCTCCCTCACAGTGGTCAGGGGGTCCTCAAAAGACACAAGAGCCAAGTCAAGGATCCAGGCGGCCTTTCCTCGGTGCCTGGGGCCAAGCCTCTGACCCTCACAGGACCCCCTTCACTGCCTTCCCCAGGGCCTGGCTGACCTCACTTAGGGATGACTTTTGTTCTGCAAGAGCAGGTAGGGCTTTTTTGGGGAGGAATGCCTCCTCCCAAGGCCTGTGGTACACAGCAGGCTCTATCAGGAAGGGTGGAGTTACTGCCACCTGGGAGAGTGTGGGATTCTTGGTTCTCTTTGATCAAGGTGAGCCCAGAAGCCTCAGCATCGGTTGCCCCTTGGCTTGGACTGGTTAAATATTCTCCAGGTCCCTGTGTTCCCACCTATATCAAGTACCCCATCTCTTCTGCTCTGTGGCACCCACAAGGTCTCACCCTTTGCAGTAATCTCTCCTATAGCACCAATGACAGAAGGGATCCCCCTCCCCAAAATGTTTACTGCAGCTTGATCCTTTAGCTTTTACAGGGATGGTTTCATTTGTAAAATGGTTCTTACCACCAATTCTTCTTCTTCTTCTTCTTCCTCTTCCTACAAGAGAAAGAGCCATCAGTGGCAGACAGTCCAACAGTGCCTATAGTACCTTAAGGTTCACAAATTGCTCACAATCTTTGGTCACCAAACCAGTGACAAAAATGAGGCTCACGGCCTCAGGGGCCCTGTTCCATCCCCATGCCTACAGAAAGTATGAGGCCTTCCTGCTGCCACAACAGCTGCCATATGGCATAATGGCTTCTGTGTCACCATTAACATCAGTGTTCTAAAAGGTAGAAACTAAGACCCACGGGTCAGAAACCCAAGTGTGAAGCTCTGATGAACACACTATCTGGTTAATCTGCAAAAGCCATAAAGTCACCACCTAACTCAAAAATAGAAGCTCGTGGTTGCCCGTCACCCAGTGGCACCACCAGACCCCCTTTGGTATTTCCACGGCACTGGGTTGGTGCTTTACAAACAATCTCATTTGTTCCTCCCAGCAGCCCTGAAGATGGGTGCCATATCTTATAAGGGAGGAAACTGAGGCACAAAGGGGTACAGTGACTTGCCCGGTCACACAGCTAATGAACGTCTATGTTCAAATTTCAACTTGGACCTTCCTGATTCCAGGCCCAGAAGTTTGCCAGGTAGAGAAACTAGATGGGCTTGAAGGATGAACAATCCATGCTGGAAGTCTAGAAGTAACAAACCCAATCCAAAAGGCCTATGATGCTCAAGATGTTAGTGCTCAAAGCCAGGCACATGAAGCAGAGGGTGGGCTGAGGCTACAGAGAATAAAGGACAAGGGGAAATGGAGAAATGCCCTGGAGAAAGGGCTGGGCTTGATGTCAGCAAGACCCATGTTCAGAGCTGGCCTGGGACACTCACTGTGTGTCCTGGGCTAGTCACCTCATCTGTAAGGGGGGAAAAAAAAAAAAAAACATTCACCTTCCAGGCTTGTGGTGAGGAACAAATGAGTTATCTTTTAATCACCATATAAATCCTATTAATATAGCTGCAGGCAATGAGATGCTAATATATTGTAGGATCTGACTATGAAAACAGAACAAGAGCCAAATTAAGACAGAATGAAGCAAATACAAGCAAGAAATCCTAGTGATGAGAATATAAAATAGAAGGAATTGAGCTCTGTGGTTTGGAGATGAAGAGGATACTTTCCCTACATTTCCATAAAGTACCTCAGACTGTCCTTACAGAGTAGATGACCTGTCAATGGTTCAGCACTTGACAATCTGGTATGGGTTCACATTTTATCAGTGACTCGATGGAGGCCTAGGTGGGCCCCTCAAACAAGCCACAGCACTAGCTTAAATCTAATAAGAAAATTCAATAGGGATAAATGTTGTCTTGCATCTAGGCTTGAAAATTAATTTTAAACAAATAAGATCTGAACATGACAAGCACATTTGGAGAGCAGTTCCGAAAACAATCTGGGGCTGAAGGGGACTGCAAGTTCAATGACTTAATAGTGATGAGGATCAATCTTGGGCTGTAGGAAGAGGGACGGAGCATCAGTAAATCCTTCTGTCCTGGTCAGAGCTCATTTGCAGCCCCCAGTCCAGTTCTGGGCACCGAATGCTTGAGGACACTGAGAAACTCCAAGTGTAGAGAAGACAACCAGGAATGGTTTAGCTCTGGCAGTCAAGGACAAGTGGAAAGAACAGGACACATACATTTTGGAGAAACATGATGCCTTCAAGTACTGGATAAGCCATGAGATGCGAGACTATGGAGGACAGAACCAGGGGCCTCACTCAGGCCTCAGTGTCCCAGAGAAAACTGGGCTCTCCTTAGAGATCTTTGAGGAGAGGCTAGTGTCAGTTTTTAGATTTCTATAAAAGGAGGGTGTAGAGGACAGGCCAGATGACCTCTGTCTTCCCTTCTACTCTCCAATTTGGGAACCTGACATTGCTGAGACATGGGACAGCTGTGCTGAACTGCTTTTCCGATTTCCTTTAAATCTTCCTTAGAAGGGAGAAAGATAGGAAGGGGATGTCAAAATAAAAGATCAATATAAAAACTGCTGAAGCAGTAACAAGAACTACATGCTTGTCACATTCATGGCCAAGAATGTCCCTGGATAGGGGACATTCCTTCCCCGCAGGAGGGAAACAAGTCAAGAAATATGGTCAAAATGTTTTTTGTTGAATTGCTGCCCCGTTTTCTAACAAAGGAGGAGAGAAATCAATGTGAAGCAAAGCAGAAACAAGACACTACTTTTTAATAGCAGTCTTTTTTAGAGGAGTCTGCTAATCCCAGTAATGGTTTGAGCAGCTGAGAGGCCTCAAGAGGACACCTGTGTGACAGGGAGAAAAATACATCACAAGGCGGGACCCGGGGAGCAGCATCAACACCTTCTGAGAATAAGCTTCCAGGTGCAGCTGGCATTCAGATAAAGGGCTAACCTTAATGGCATTTCAAGCAATACTTGACATGGCTAGCATCTCCAAGGGCCCGTTTGGACACCCCCACCCCTCTCTGGCCAGTTTCCCAGACTCCCCCCAATCAGCACTCACATCCAGGCTTCCTGAAGAAGCTCCCAGATCTTGGCATTAACTTATGGGAGCATAGGCTTAGATGGGGAAGGAAATCCTGAAGCACTGAGACCACTCCCCCATTTTATAAACACAAGACCAGAGAAGGTACCAGCCCCGTCCATACATCCAAAGCAGATCTAGCATCTGAACTACTGTAGACTCTCCTTTCTTTCCCCAGATCGTCCTGTCTCGGTTTTCATTCCACAACCTCTGGTAGTCCGAAGCCTTCTGCCCTCCCGCCTGGAGGCCCTCTCCCCAACTGGCCCAAGCCAGTAAGCTTTCATTTCCTCTCCGGTTTTTGCCATGACGTCCCTCCGGTATCTTCTCCCATTAGAATGTAAGCTCCTTGAGGACAAGGGCTTTCTTTTTCTAGTAGTTCTACCTGTAGCCTTTACCACAGGTCTCTAGCACACAAAGCTGCTGGACTGTCTCCAGTGCTCCTCTCACTATATCACATTAAGCCAAGAGGACTCTTCAAGGGGCTGGAATCAGCAAGCGCAGCTTTTTCTAGGAGTTGACTGAAAAGGGAGAAGACACCCAGGGTAACAGCTTGGGGACTACAACAGTCTGGAAAGGGTTAAGGGTCGGGAAGCAGCAGAGAATGAGTTAGTAGAGGAGGAGAAGGAAAGCAAGGGAATGAAAGGGGATGGCTGGGGGGGAGGGGCCGTGGAGAAGAAGGGGGTGGGCTCCAGGGTGCTCGAGGAGCAGCCTAAACAAGACAGCTCCCTCTTCATCAGAAAATGGAGTGAATGGGAGATGACGTCAGGGGATAGTGAAGAGAGGTGGTGAAAAGAGAGCCTAAGAACAGCCTCCGGGGCGCTCCAGGAGCGAGGATGAGGTCATTGTGATGGAGGGTCGAAGGGGCGTGGAGTGGCAAGGAGGACAAAGAAGAGGTCGGCGGAGACAATCCAGGCGGGAGTCCGCGGTGACCAGGGAGGGGGGCGGAGGGAGGAGCCAGGAGAGGACCACCCCGAGTGCAGCCAAGGGCGAGGGCGTGGCCGCATCCCCCCCAAGACCTCCCGGGCCCCGCAGGCAAGCAGGGGCTGCGAGGGGGGGAGGGGAGCCAAGGGCAGCAGCAGCAGCGGGCGGGCGGGGGGCCCGGAGGGACCCAGGGCCTGCATGAAGATCCTTGGAGAAGGTCACGCGGGGAGCCCCAGAGGAGAGCGGGGTCAGCAGGGTCAAAAGCTGCAGAGGGGGAGGGAAAGGTGATGACTCACACTCCCGCTGCTGAGCTTGCAGTCTGCTAGGACCCCCAAGTCTTCTTCGGACAAACGGCCTCAAATCACGCGTGCCCGTGTTCACCGTGCTGCCCGATTACAGGGCCCTGGGTCCTCATCCCGCCTCTGCCACCTGCACCTTCTTTGTGTGAAATGGGCAATGGGAGGCGAACCGGGGGATGCCCAGAGTCCCGAACCCCGCCCTCTCCCCTTCCCCACCTAACGGGTCCATTAGAGACCTCCTCCGGGAGGATCTGGGTATGTGAACGGTTCCCCCACGCCTGGGGGCCACTCAGAACTTGGTTCCTTTCCTCGGCTGCCGTAACCACCCACCCTCACCCCCACGCCAGAAAGGCCGAAGGCCTAAGAGAACTTAAAGCGTGCTGGCAAAGGTGCAATTCCAGGACTTTCAACGATGGGGAACCTGAAGCCACAACCCCAAGGCTCCATGGCCCGCCGTGTTCCCTCACCTTCTTGGGATCCTCGCCGTTCTTCTCGCCCCCGACCACCATGTCTACCGTGCGCTACAGCTTCAGCAAGCACTACTCCTCCCTGCTGGCCGAGAAGGACTCGCCAGGGTCATGGACCGGAAATTCAGTCCACCACCGGAAGTGAAGTGGCCTGTCCCAACGGCACCGTTCAAGGGAGTGAGCGACGCGCCCTGCTCTGTTTCTGGGGCCCCCGCGCAAGAGAATAATGATTTTCACACATAAAGGAGAAAACTAGAGTGATCTTTCTGACCATAAGCGAGCTCACAGGTTCGTGGCCTTCCGAACAGAGAGATTGGCCTTTCCCTCCCCTCCCCGCAGAGAGCGTCCTGTGGTACGCCCCAACCTAATCAAAGATGGCGGCAGTTATGTCCGTGCTTGCGCAGGCGCGAGCCACTGCCCAATATGGCGGCCCCCAGTCCTCGAGACGCCAGTGCCAGCCAGGCCCGACGTGAGCCCATCGCGGAGGTCGCCATGGAGGAAAGGAGTTCTGCCGCGGGCTTGGAGCCCAGCGGTCCCCCAGCGTTGTTCGTGCTGTGTGGCTGGGCCGTGAGTGCCCACATGGGTGTCCTGGAAAGCGGGGTGTGGGGTAAGTGAGAACTCGATGAGGGGGAGGGTCAACGGACCGCCCGTTACTATGGAAACCGGAGATCTTGGAGGGGCTGGAAGTAATGCTTCCATGGAAACAAGAGGCACCCAATCGGAGCCAGAGCCGAGTGCGGGCACCGTTGCCATGGAGACCGAGGCAGAATCCGGAGCCAGCGAAAAGACCTAAAGTGGCCTCCCGCTGTGGAGGCTCGCGGTCAGCTTAGGACGCCCCCCTTAATGGAGGACGTTGATGAGCTGGGAACTTAGGGGCGACTTCCTGGGGGAGGGGAGAAGCAACCTGACTCTGCTGGGCTTGGGGGGAGGGAGTTCCGGGGAGACCCTTCCTCCCTGATAGCTGACCCATCCTGGAAAGTGGGGCAGTACGGTCACTTACTGAATATTTCGTGATTCCTGTGGAGATGCAAGCCGGACAGTCGTAACATCACATCTAGTCCCCCTATACACAAAGGGAGCCCTAACAAAGGCCCGAATGAAACAGGCCCCCAGGAGCTGGCAGGCTTGTAAGTGGGTGTGGGTGTGCACGGGTGTGGAGCTCCCAGGAGACGACCCTCCCCTCCCCTCCCCGGGCAGATCGGTACCTCCTGTGTTCGGGAGCATGGAGGCAGCCCTGCCGCCCGCTTCCATCTAGCTCTAGGCAGGCACAGAGGAACTGCTGTGGACAATCATTTAGAAGCACAAATTCACCTGCATTTAGCATCCTTCCACCCTACCACACCTTTCTCATCAAAGTGATTACCACCCTCCGGTTGCTCTTCTTACAACTCCATCTTCTTTCAATTACCCCCTTATTCCCATCTCCCTCCAGCCAACCTCCTCCCAAACTCCCTTCTGTAAATCCACCCCAACCTTTCTACTGGGCACTGAGATGGGTGTCTGCTTGCTATAAAATAAGCTTACTTTCATCTTAAACCTTTTCCTCCCATTTCTAGTACACTCGCCAAGATCTGACTCCCTCTCTTCCCAGCTCTGGATTCCCTGCTCCCTGTTTCATTTCTGACTCTCCCTTTGCCATCATTACTCAGTGACATCTCCTCCTTTGAAATTCATTCAGTTAATAACTATCACCCCATCAAAATCCTGGTATTTGTTGTCTATAGACCTCCATTATACTCTTCTTCCTCAAGAAGCTCAGGGCCAGCACAGTCTCTCTGGATTCTCTCTCAAAAAACCTAATCTTGCTTTTCCTCAACTTACTCATTTCCCATGCCCTCCTCTTCCACCTCACCTCAGAGACAAAGGCAGTTATGACCTTGATCTCACCATTCACCCGTAAATGTTCCTCTTCCATGTTCATGAACTCAGAAATTCTTGAATCTGTTGTGATTCCACCCCTCCCTTTGCCTTCTAATACCAAACCCTGCTCTTTGTCTCCAATCCATCAACTTCTCAATTCTTAGACCATCCCCCTTGCACTGCCTATACTGTCCTCCTCTACCAGCCTTGACCCCTTGATGCTGTAGCTCACTAGCTTTTCTCTTGCCCCTTAATTCTTTTGGAGATCCTACTCTTCTAAACTCTAACCATTAGCATTATTCCCATCATCCAGTCTATGGCTACTTGTGTTGCTGAACAAAGCTGGAGAAAATCGTGAAATCAGAATGACGAGGTCCACTACAAATTTATGGTACATAACCTCAGCTGAGCTTTTCCTGCTGCTCTGCAATCCTTTTGTTTCCCTAATCGCTCTCCCCCTTTCCACAAACCTTTTCATTTCTCCTCAAGGTAACAGTACTTCTCCCCCAAAGAGATTTCAACATTCACCTATGCAAAACCTTGTGTTCAAAATTTTTCTCCTCCCCTTCCTCCTCCCACACCTAGATAATAAGCAATCCTATATAGGTTAAACATGTGCAATTCTTCTAAACATATTTCCATATTTGTCATACTGCTCAAGAGAAACCAGACCAAAAGAGAAAAAAAAAAAAAACAAGCAAACAAACAACAAAAAGGAAAAATACTGTGCTTTCATCTGCATTCAATCTCCATAGTTCTTTTTCTGGAGGTGGATGGTGCGCTCTCTCTCTCTCTCTCTCTCTTTTTAAATAATAGCTTTTTATTTTCCAAATTTTATGCAAAGATAGTTTTCAACATTCACCCTTGCAAAATCTTATGTTCCAAATTTTTCTCCCATCGCCCATCCCCTCCACAGACAGCAAGTAATCCAATATATGTTAAACATGTACAATTCTTTTATACATATTTCCACATTTATCATGCTACACAAGAAAAAATAAATCAACAAGGAAAAAAGTTAGGGAAAAAAAAAAGCAAGCCAGCAACAACAAAAAAGACCATAATACTGTTGTGATCCACATTCAATCCCCAGTGTCCTCTTTCTGGATGCAGATGGCTCTTTCCCACACAAGTCTATTAGAATTGCCTTGAATCGCCTCATTGTTGAAGAGCCGTGTTTATCAGAGTTGATCATCACTTAATCTTGTTGCCGTGTACACTGTTCTCTTGACTTATAACATTAGTTCATATAAGTCTTTCCAGGTTTTTCTGAACTCAGACTGCTCATTTCTCATAGAACAATAATATTCCATTTTTTAGGTTATTCAGCTATACTACAAACATTTCCCTCCTTTAAGATTTCTTTGGGATATAAACCCAGTAGAGACACTGCTGGATCAAAGGATATGCACAGTTTGAGAGCTCTTTGGGCATAATTCCAAATTGCTCTCCAGAAATGTTGGATCAGTTCACAACTCCACCAACAATGCATTAGTTTTCCCACATCCCTCTAACATTTGTCATTATCGTTTTTTGTCATCTCAGCCACTATGAGAAGTGTGAAGTGATCCGTCAGAGTTGTCTTAATTTTAGTAGTGACTGAGAGCATCTTTTCTTATGACCATAGATGGCTTTAATTTCTTCATCTGAAAACTGTCAGTTTATATCCTGTGACCATTTATCAGTTGGGGAATGGCTTGTATTCTTTTTTTTTTTTTTAGCTTTTTGCTGAGGCATTTGGGGTTAAGTGACTTGCCCAGGGTCACACAGCTAAGGGAATGTTAAGTGTCTGAGTCCAGATGGCTTGTATTCTTATAAATCCCTCAGTCCTCCTCTCGCCTTCCTCTTATCCACGCCTCTGAGAACTTTGCCTCACATCTTATTGGAACAATTGAGGTCATTCACCTAGAGCTCCCTCTTCTCGCTGCCTCTTGATTTCCCCTCAGTAGATGCCTTCCGCCACTGTCTCAGAGAACACAAACTCCTCTGGCTGTACAAGGGCTCCGTTTGGTCCCGGGTCATCCTCTAGCTGACCGCCTCTCTGATCCCCACTCCCTCTCTCCCATGCCCTGACATCTCCATCCCCACTCATTCTCTCTCTCCATCCCTTTATAACTAAACTCCTCCTCAGTTGCCTTTCCCTCTGGCTTCTGTTCTCATTCTCCCACCCAGAATGCCCCCTCCCAAAGTCATGCACAAAGTCACTAATCACCAAATCCCACGGAGGGCCTTGATGCCCGTCCTTCTTGGACGTGTTGGCCACCTCCTGCTGTCATGGGGGGGGGGGGGATGGAAGGGTCAGGAAAGCCTGGAGGAGGGAGTGCTGAAGGTGGAGGGAGAGGGAAGGGAGGAGGAGACAGGAGGAAGTGCAGGAAGACTGCTGGCTTCCATTTACAGCTCTGGCCTCTTTGTCCCGGCACCAGAAGGATCTTGGAAGGCTGGAATAGATGCAGAGGGGGCTGCAGGACTGAGGCTCTTTCCCTGCAAGGACCCCTCCTAGGGTGGGCAAGGGTGAAAACAGATGTGTGGAGAGGCCCCCGCCTCCAAGCCCAGCATTCTGTCTTGGTTTTCCCAGGCCTTCCGGCTCCCATACTTCAAGGCATCTTGCCACTGCTCAATATCTATTACCTGGAGAGGGCTGAGCAAGCAGCCCAGAAGAAAGGTGAGCTGGCACCCTTACCCCAGATGGAGAGGTTGAGTTTGCTCCCTGATCAGTAATGGCCACCTTTACCCAGATAGGATGTGAGGCTATTGGAATAGGGGGCAGACCTGGGTGTCCCTGTGTTTGTGCCCCAGGAGGGATCTGAGACTTAGAGACACCAGCAGGGACACGGGTGGTAGAGAGTGGCACCAGATGCCAGGGAGAGCTCCTGCATGGAGTCTGAGGGGCAGCTGGAACCACAGGATGGCCTTTCTGCCCCCACAGGCCTCTCTACACAGACCATCTGGATTCAGCTCTGGGACGATGTGATGAGGACCAGGCCTCCCCGTTCTGAGGTGAGGGAGGGTCTTCTGCCAGCCTCCCCTTGGCACTGAGGTGATACAGACGGGGCCCCTCTGCTCATTTGGCAGTTAAGGGAAGGAGACAGCTGAGGTCAGGGCAGGGATGCATCTGGGGAACCCAGACCCCTTTGTTCCACATACTTTTGCTCCAGTCCTAGACCCTGAGGGAGCAGGGGCCATGCCCAGAAATGTGCCAGCCTCCCCAAGGCAGCCCTGTCAGGATCATGCCCAGAGATGTGCCAGCCTGCCAGGGTCATGCCCAAAGATGTGCCAGCAGGGTCAGGAATGGCTGGATGGAGGGGCATGGCTTCACCCGGCTATCTCTCCTCCCCTTCTGGCCACAGAGTGTGCCCTGCTGGCGGGCCAAGTTCTTGGAGACCTTCTTCTGCCACGTGCTCCGAGGGACCCTAGACCCGGCGTGTGACTGGCGCCTCCGGGACAGCCGCTTCTCGGCCCTGCAGCACAGCGCGCCCTATGTCTCCCAGCTCACCATCTGCAACGCGCTGCAGGGAGTGGGGGAACTGGTGGCCGAGGCCCAGCACGAGGCTCTGGAGACCCTGGCCCGCTCCCTGCACACGCTCAAGTTCCGGCACCTGCTTTTCTCTGACGGAAGCGCTCAGCAGGCCCTGAGGAGGCTGCTGCACCGACTCATCCACCACGGGGCTGTCCAACAGGTGTCCATGTACTCCTGGCCTGTGCCTGAGACCGCCCTGTTCATCCTCATCCTCACCATGAGTGCGGGCCTCTGGCAGCCGTCCCCCTGTGACGGGCCTTGCAGCCTGTGTAGGGCGGACACCTTGGAGCAGGCCCCTGCCCTTGATGAGCCTGCGTTCTTGCTGGAGCCCGGCCAGTCACACCGGGACACTGCAGAGCGGTCGGCAGCCGCCCTGATGGCCACTCGGTGGGAGACAGAGGCCAGGGAAGCTCAAGAGCAGGCCATGCTAGTGCAGGAGAGCCGGACGCTGGGGGAAACAGCTCCCGGGAGTCCTCGGACTCCAGACAGCTCACCTCTGCAGCCCCAGGCAGCTCCTGGGAGGAAAAGTTCCTGCTCCCACCCCTGGCAGGGGCCCGGTACAGAGCCAGATGACCTCTACGACTTTGTCTTCCTCATTGCCAGTGAAAAGGAGGAGCAGGAGGAGCCCTGGCCCAGCCGCCCGCCCTCAGGGGCATGGGAGCCCAGCGGCAGGGACCTCCCCTCTCTGGACAGCGCCCAGCGCTTCCGCAGCATCTCCTCTCTGGAGCTGTTCACCATCCCGCTGTCCACGGAATCGACGCTCGTCCTGTGCCAGCTGCTGCGCTCCTGGGTGTCCCTGGAGAAGCTCACCCTCTCCTATAATGGTAAGGCATCCTCCGGCGGGCCGACCCTCTGCAGAGCGCCAGCTGCAGAGGACCAGGAGACCCCCACGTGCCCCCCGCCTTCTCTGGGACACTCCTCCCCTTCTTCACTCATCGCCAGGCAGGTGGAAGAGCTGAGGGAGACTGAGGGTTAGAGGCCTTAGATCCCCACCCCCCCCTCCAGGAGAGAGGGGGAAGGAAATCATGTATGTTTGTCCCCATTGTACTGAGAGAAAGTGGAGGTTGGGGGCCGGGAGCCTCAGAGCTGCCCTTGCACCAGGCCGGATCACTGGTCAGAAGCACACTGGATCTTCGCTTGCTTCAGGGCTCGCTTCCCTCCCTCTGCCTTTAAAAATAATAAATAAAACTGACTTGGGTCTGGGTTGTAGTTCCCAGTAGAATGTGTTCCAGAAGACAAGCCCTTTGTTTTTCTTATGCTTGCCCTAATTTAGGGAACTCCTAGGGAGGAATCACATATACACACACACACTCACACACTCACACTCACACTATCACTATCACTATCACGGAGGAGGGAAGGAAGGGATACTGACAGCCAAGGAGCTGAGGACCTGATCCAGAGAGAGGCCCTGGGAAAAAGCCATCCCCGCCATCCGAGGTGGGCAAGAGTGCCCGAGCAGGGCCAGGAAGCCTCTCAGGGCACTTTGAGCCTGGAGATCAGATCCTGACTCTGGTGCTTTCTGGCTGTGGACTCTGAGCCTTAGGGTTCCTCCCCATAAAAAGGGAACAATTGCCTGCCCACCTCTCAGGGCTGTTTGTGGGAAAGTACTTTGTAAGCCTCAAAGTGCTGGATAAAGGAGATAGTTATTGGCGCTTCTTACCAAGGTCTCTGAGCCGGGAAACTGGCCTGGGCATAGAGCCATAAAGACCGGGAAAGAAGGTCTCCTCCTTGGGACCCCTGCCTCTGGCGTGCCCTGAAATTACCATCCCCAACATAATGGGGCAGTAGAGAGAGCAGTGGGCCTGGCGTGAGGAAGACCCGAGTTCAAATCCAGTCTCAGACAATTAGGAGCTGTGTGACCCTAGGCAATTCATTTCACTGCCTCAGTTTCCTCATCTGTAAAGTAGAGACAATATAGGACTTACCTCTAAGGGTTTTGTGAGGATCAAATGAGCGCAGTGCTTGGCCTGCACATACTAGGTGCCTAATAAATGCTTGCTTGCTTCCACCACAGGGCTAGGCTCCAACATTTTCTACCTGCTGGAGGGTCTGCAGGCCCTCTCAGCCCAGGCCAACTGCTGCCTTCGCTCCTTCCACTTCACTGATCTCTTCTCCCCTCTGTCTGTATTGGAGCTGGCCCATACCACCCTCAAGGTCCTGCCCAGGCTGCACACCCTCGCCATCCGGATTGACCATCTGAGCCCAGAGGACAGCCCCAGAGCCCCCAGCAACTCTAGTACTGAGACAGGGCACGAGGACATTCCAGGTGAGGGGGTTGTGGAACGGGGGGAGGATTTGGGCCGCCCGGGAACCTCTGATCCCAGGCACGGCGCCCAGGACAAGTAAGGTGAGTCAGTGTCCTGTGCCCTCATGAGCCCTCTTGTGGTTTTAAGTGGTGGCGGTGCAGAGTCCTTTACAAAGATCCCAAGGCCTTTGTGGGATCACAGACCCAGAGCTGCAAAGGACCCTAGAGGCTGTCAAGGTGGGGCCCTCGGCAGGGGCAGCGGCAGCTTCTGGGCAGCTCTATGTCCCACTGCACAGCTCCAAGGCTGGGGGGCCACTTGGCACCTGGGCCCCCTGACCTCCTGTGTAGAGCTGCCTTGATCATCATTTCTGCCATTAAAGCCCCTCCTCTATAGGAGCTATGCCTCTGCAGGGTCCAAGCTTCAGGACCAGGCTGGGGGGCCCGCATGGCCAGAGTGGAAGAAAGCCAAATAAATGTCCGGGGGGCAGAGGCTGGGGGCCTGCAACCTTCCACCCTTCCTGTCTTTCTGGCAGAGAACTGCCTGAAGCAGCTGGAGCTGGGCTTTCCCCGCAGGCCACAGGCCAGCAAGTGCCTGTGCCAGGTCCTGGAGGCATCGCCTGCCTTGCAGCAGTTGGCCCTGGACAGTGCCACCTTCACCTCTCCCCGGGAACTGGGGCTGGTGCTCCAGACACTGCGAGGTATCACCCTGCACGGGGGAAGGGGCAGACACATTGGGGAGGACTCAGGGGCCCCAGTGTGGGCTGCCCCACTCAGCCCCAAAGGCTACCTGTCTGTCCCTCCTCCCCTCAGAATGCAACCCAGCCCTGCAGAAGCTGAGCTTCCACGACATGAATCTCGCCGACTGCCAGAAGGAGGTGCTCTTGCTGCTCCAGGACCCCAGCCTTCGAGGTGAGCCGAAGACCTGAGAATAGGTCCGGAAGCGATAAAGCATGGCACTGAGAATCAGGAGGATCTGGGCTCAAAACCCACCTAACATGCTTATTACTAGCGAGTCACCCTCTCTGTACCTCAGTTTCCCCAGCAGTAGAATGAGCGGGTTGGACTCAGTGGCCTCTGATCTCCTTTCTCGCTCTAAATTTATTCTGTAAAATGAGGCAAGAAACTGTGGCCTGAGGCCGGCCCAAGCTCCCCTCTGGTTCTCCCACAGAGCTCACCCTGTCCTTCTGCCGGCTGCTGGAGAAGCGCCGGACCCACTTTCTGCCCAAGTTGGTCACAGCCATGAAAAGCAATTCCACTCTGAAGAGTTTCCGGGTGCCAGGGAACCGCCTTGGTGAGTGTGGTGGGGCTAGGCCAGGGCTGACCCAGGAAAGGGCCGGGCAGGTCGGCTTTCTGGGAGACTTAGCCTCTCTCCTCTCCAGGGAGCTCAGGCCTTGTGGCCCTGGCTGAGATCTTCTCTAGTGACTCCTCCTCCTCCCTCTGCCAGCTGGACATCAGGTATGTAGCTGGAGTGGGGGACCCAGCCCCACCTCCCCTTCTTTCAGGGCCCCTTCCTGACTCCGACCATCTCCTCTCCTCATCATCTCAGCTCCAACTGCATCAAGCCAGACGGACTCCTTGAATTTGCCAAGCAGCTGGAACAGAGCCACCCAAACCGCGGGACCTTCGGCCACCTCTGCCTCTTCCAGAACTGGCTGGACCAGGACCCCGGCATGGCTGAGGAGGCTATTGGCCGGCTGCGGGCCACGTTCAGTGTGGTCAGTGACACGTGGGACTCCTCCCAGGCCTTTGCCGACTACGTGGGTATGATGTGACTGTGGCCTTTGTGCCCTAGAGAAGTCCCTATCTAGACCAGGATCCCCAGGATTCCAGCCACATGTCCCTCCAACCCTGGCTCCCAGCAGAGCTTGTGGGGGAGGGCATGGCACCAGAGGCCCAAGTTCTGGCCCAGGTCACTGACCTCATCCTCAGCAGGGTAAGAGGAAGCAGGCAGAGTGGGCGGAAGGGCTGTAGCCTGGCTGTGCTCAGGGATCAAGGGAAACACCCCCAGGGCCAGCCTCTCTCCCCAGGAACACCAGCCTGTGGCCTGGGCCCGCTCAGAGTCCGCACCATGCTCTTGGCTCTGCCACCAGAGGGTTTTTAATGCTTTTATTATTTCTTTGTGCCTTTTTTACATTTTTAAAAATAAAAAAATTCTATTCTGCATACCCCGCCTCCTCCCTCCGTGGCTGGCTTCTGGGCAGTGGGGGGGGCGGGGGGCGGTCCGCGCAGGGCAGCCCAGGTGGTTGTGGCCATTCAATGGCCTGGACCAGCCTGGCCCCGGACGCACCTCAATCCAGCCCCAGACCCCAGCTCTCCAGGCCCATTTCTGGCTCCAACCTCATCAGGCCCAGTTTAGTTCCGGCCCCCGCAGGCCCAGTCCAGTCCCAGGGCTCAAAGAACCCCCCGCTGCTCCTCATGTGAGCGCTGGTGGAAGGCAAAGGTGACCGCAGCATCCCAGGCAGCCAGTAACACCGCGTCGGAGAGCCCCCTCTTGTCCGCGCTGTGGTGCCACTGAGCCAAGTCAGAGGTACAGTCCGAACCATCAGCCGGCGGCCGGACCTGGCGCCCGTTCACACAGCGGCGACAGCGCAGCCTGTAGAGACGTGACGTGATGTAACCAGCCGGGCCCTGGCCCCCCCAGCCCGCAACACCCTGGCCCCGGGCCCAGGCCTGTGGCAGGACGCAGCGACCGCCCAGGAGCACATCCCTGCTTCCCGCACCCCAGCCCCAGGGGGGGTGTGCCCACTCCACGCCCGGGTCTCGCCTCCTTACTTGTCATGGGTGTCGCTGGCTGTGGCCTCATTGAGGGTGAAGAGCTCCCGCAGCTCCCCCAGGGAGAAGTGACGCTCCACATCCTGCTCTTCATCCACCACACAGCTGCTCAGCGCCTTCTTGTGAGTCTGCCGCTGAAAGATCTTCTCCTCAATTGTCCCAGCCTGGAAGGAGAGGGGGCGGGAGGCTCAGCCCCAGCCTCATCATCCATCTCCCATGTGGGGGTCTCTGACTGAGACACAGGACAGCGGGACGCTCCCACAGAGATGGTGGGAGCCAAGGGCACCTAGGAAGAGGACACCAACCCGATGCCGGGTGCCCCCACACCCACCAGGGCCAGCAGGGCTCACCGAGAGCAGGCGGTAGATGTAGCAGGTCTTCTTCTGGCCGTCACGCCACACTCGGGCCATGGCCTGCTCATCATTGGCGGGGTTCCAGTCGGGGTCAAACATGACAAGCCTGTTGGCCCCGATAAGATTGAGGCCGCAGCCACCAGCCTTGCTACTCAGCATGAAGATGAAGTCTGGGCTCTGAGGAGACAGGGGGAGAGGGGCCTGTCCCAGCACGCTGGGCTGCAGAGTCCCCTGGACACAGGTGCCCTGACAGCCTGCAAGGGCCCCTACCCTCGAGGAGCCTGCCCTCAGCTGGAAGTGAGCAGGAAGGGCTGGGCCAGGCCCTGGCCCACCTGTTACCTGAACAGCACTTAGGCCCTCTGTGACAGGGAGCTCACTACTTCACAAAACAGCTCTATAACACCTCAAACTGTCCCTCGAGGGCCAGGAAGAAGTCTGATTTCCCCTGCCCCAGGATATCCTTTTGGTCCCAAAGGGATATTCCCCTCCTCCCAAGTCTTTTCTTCCAGCCCTTTCCTGATAAAGGGGCCTGGGCTGGGAAGACCAAGAAAGACTGGGTGTAGAAGATCCCACTTGCAGTCTTGCTAACAAAGTTACAAGGTGCCCCCAGGCCCAGGCCTGCCCAGGGTGCCCCAGCCTGGGACTACGATGAACAAGGCTGATCCCGGCATTAGGGCCTCCCTCAGGCCTCGCCCCCAGCCTCACAGGACTCCTGCAAGCACACCCCCCGCAGTGCTGCCCACCCCGCCCCCAATCTCTGGCAAGGGGCCAGCTCCGGGATGGGTCAGCCCCGGGATGGGTCAGCCTGCCCGCTCACCGAAGGGTTGTTGAATCGCTCCACGACCTTGGCTCGTTTCTTGATGGACATGGTGCCGTCCAGCCGCACGTAGAGATATCTGGGCCATGGGCAGAGGAGAAGATAAAGGTCAGGGGCTGGCAAGCCCTCCTCAGCAGTAATCACAATGGTGCCTGGGAGGGTAAACGACCCCCCCTCTGCCACTGGTCCTAGTCCCCATTTCTTCACCGATTGATCGACAGGGCACAAGGGAAGCAGAAATGTTAGGTGAAGAGGACAGTGACAGAGGGGAGAGCCCACTGGGCAGCCACTGAGGAAGCTGTTCTGAAGCATGGGAGGCAGTCACAGAACAGTCAGACTGGCTCTGCTCGGCCCCAGGACCAAAGGGAGACAGCTTTCAGGTTCAAGTCTACAGCAGAAGGTGCTGCCTCAGTGGAAGAAGCTCCCCCAGGAGGGGGGAGCGATGGTCGGCCTCTGCCCAGGAGGCTGGGGTCCTGAGATGCCAGCCCTGGCTCCATGCCAGTCACAAGACTCTGACCAGCCACAGGGAGGTGGGCCCTGAGACAAACAACAGTGGCCTCTACCAGACGGGAGGGCCTGAGCCCACAGGGGCCCATCCCAAGCTAAGCTGACCAAGGCCGGGACAGGCCTGGCCCAGGGAGGCTCCAGGACGCACCTCCGGAGCCGGCAGAGCTTCTCAAACAGGTCCAGGGTCTGGGTGTAGTTGGACACCAGCACGACCTTATCACTGCTGGTCCTCCGGGTCACAGCCAGAATATAGTCCAAGACCAGCATCTTCCCTGAGGAAAGACCCAAGCAGGGTGACCTCACCAAGCTGCGGAGCGTGGCCAAGCCCCCTGACGGAGGAGCCCGGGGGCCCAGACCCAACACTCAACAAAGTGCATTCAAAGTACAACAGGAGAGACGGGGCATCCAGAAAGGAAGCCAAGGGCAGCCCTGGCAGCAGGGACAGTGCCCCACCTCAGTTCTGCCATCAGCTGCCCGCCGCCCCCTCAGGTGTCAGGTCTGGGTCAGGGGGCACAGAGAGACTGGGGGGGTGGGGGTGGGGGCGGCTTCCATAAACGTGCATGGGACAGCTCCTTTTCATTTTCACTTATCTCCAGGCTGAAACCCAGCATTTCCTTCAAGTCTTTACATCTGCAGTTTATGCTGAAAGTCCCTTAGGCTTTTCCAGGCTGCCTTGCCAATCACTAGGCACCTACTGTGTGCCAGCCAGGAGGCAAGTCAGGAACCCCGAGGCTCTGCCCCTAAGCAGGCCAGGCCACAGTTGTGTGTCCATGGCCTTGAGCCACCTCCCCACGATGGCCGCCAGTGTTGCCCACAAAAGGAGCTTCTGCAGGGACCCCTCACCCGCCTCTCGCGGGGGAGTGCCCAGACCCACCCTCTGTAGCAACGGCCTCTCTCCCCTCCCCTCCTTGCCCTCCACACCAGCCTCTGTGGGGACAGTGGTTCAGGCCACACGAGCATTTCGAAATCTAAGAACTTGCAGTGGATAATGTGAGGCGAGGCCCCCTTCCTGCCCCCCCCCCCCGGCCCTGTGGGGACCAGGCCACAGGCTCAGTTCCAAACTCAGGCTGCCGCAAGATGACGGGGACAGGGCAGCACTAACCTGAGAGCTGCGGCTCCACCGACTTACAGCTGTAGCCAGGGGGAAACAGGTCGAGGGCTCCGGAGAAGCCTTCCTCCTCCTCCACACACTTCTCATAGATCAGGCCTGGGTCTGAGAGGTCAGAACGCTCTTCAGAAGCACCCCCCTCGGCAAGTGTCCACAGCCCCCAGCCGTCCCCCCAAGTGCTACTGCAGCCTCACCCTCGGCCTCCTCGAGGAGGCCCAACAGGAGGGCTCCGGCCCCATCTGAATGCCCAGAGCATTCGGGCTGCTCCCGGGCCCCCTGAAAGTGCCCCCAACCTCCTCCAAGGGCACCTCAGGGGCACTGAATGAGTGGGGCAGTGTGTGCGGGACGGACTGGAGGGGGGAGGTCGGAGGTGATGGAAGTCGGGGCTAAGGCTGGGGCTGTGGGGGAAGAGAGAAGGGCTGGAAGCTAGAGCTGAGGGCTTGTAAAGCCAGGAGGCTGGTGGCACAAGCAGGGGGCCTCTGGGACCTCCGCCTGAGCAGCCTAAAAGGCCAGGGAGGACCCCGGACTGGACCCAAACTCAGGCTCAGTGCACAGATGGTGGCCAGCACCCCCTTCCAGCGCCCCAAGCCTCTCCGGACGGCAACCCTGGCACTGACAGGAGCCTCTGCCTGCTTTCTCTGCCCTCTGTAGGGCCCCAAACTGGCTCTTTATCGCTGGTGTCCAAGCACGGGGCAAGCCCCTGGGGCCTTGCCTCCACTGCTGCCCCACCCGGCTGCCTTGGGGGTCACCGGGCCCCCAGTGCCACGTCGGGGGGGGGGGGGCAATGCTGGCAGCGAGAGCAGGATCCCAGCACAGGCCCAGACAGGACAGAGGGCAGATGGCCCGGCAGAGCCCCTAGGGGCCCCCTCACTCACGGTTGCACAGCTTCTTCAGGGACGTGATGGAGGACAGGGACGACACCGACATCTTGCCCTCTCTCAGCTCTTCCGCCGGCTTGGCTTGTTGGAGGAATCGCCTGTACAGCTCAGTCTGCAGCGGAGTCAGCCTGAAGCCCAGAAGAGCCGAGGGTGGGAGAGGGCCCTGATCTCCCCGCGGCAGCCGGGCTCAAGTGCCAGCTCGGGGCTCTGGGGGCCTGGTGGCCCCTCATGTCCCTGGGTCTGGGGACACCGAGGCCACACCGCGGACTGAGGACTCCTCCCCCTCATCATTCACAGACACCGTGTCTTGTTTGGACATTGAAGGGGCAAAGAGCTTCTCGTGGGCCCACGGGGATGGAGAGATCCAGGAGCAGCCGAACGGCCCCAGCAATGCCCGCCCTCGATGGTCAGTGCGGGCCCAGGCTGCAGCTAGCAGCTCCTCTCGCATGAGGAGCCCCCCTGATTTCGGGCTCCAGGAGAGCAGCCTGAGGTGGGGGGGCCTGGCCCGCAACGTACCTGCAGCAGACCACCTGCTCGATCTTCACCGGCAGGTACTTGGAGAGGATGTCCGAGGTTCTCCGAATCAGACACCTGCAACCGGAGACATCAGGGACGTCGGGAAGCGGCCCAGGCCGGACGAGCCCGAGAGGCTGAGCCGCCTCAGGAACTGACCACCCCGGTGTCAGCCCCAGCCTCACGAAGCCCCCGCGCAGACGCTGCAGGCTTCAGAGGAGGAAGCAGAGCGGGCACAGCCTGCGACCTCCCCGACGGAGAGCCAGCACGCTACCCATACCCCACACTGCCCCACCTGACACCCAAAAAGCCCCATCTGTGGGACCAGGAGCTCGGGCCACTGCTCTGTGTGGGCCCCCCCGTGAGACAACCGCCCACCATGGATTGGCCCTAAAGAGTTATTCTGTGGTGTCTCCCCTGGCTGATCGCCTTCGCCTCAAACTCAGGGCAGTGCCTGGCACACAGCTGGCACTTATTGATGCTCATGGACTGGCTGAGCCAGAGACAGTGCATGCCAGGGCTGGCAGGGCAAGGGAGCGGACAGGCTCATCACATGGCCCAGGTCCCCCACTGGTGGGACAAGGCAGGCCGGAGCAGGGGGCCCCAGAAGCATCTCTTCCAGTGCTCACCCATATCCTGGGGAGCCTCCTCAGGGAGGACGGTGGCTGGGCTCATCATGACCATCATGAGAGCATTGGCTCTCACCCTGTCTGGAACCAGGTGGTGCCCCCAGAGATGACAGACACTCAGCCTGAGGGCCCAGAAGGCTCCTCCCTTCGAGGTCCTGACCCTACTGGGGAGGCGTGTGCTCCAAATGTCCTGCCCCAACGCGGCGTCACCGTCCCTCAGTAAGGGGCCGCTTGCCTGCTATTTTTTGTGAAATTTTCTCAAGGTGTACAGAGAGAACTAAGCCGGACCCCACCGGGCGAGGGGAGACCACGTGGGCCCTGAAGCGCCGAGGCCCAGAAGGGGAAGGTCTCAGAGCAGTGCAGGGTGCAGCTTCTTGCAGCCACACGGAAAAGCGGGCACCAGGTGGGCACCAAAAGTAGACAAGCAGCCCTCACACCACAGGGGCTGGTCCTCTCTGAATGCCCCCATCCACCCCCACTGGGCCAAAGACCCAGAGCAAGGCTTCACCCAGTCAAGGAGGGAGAGACAATCCTGGTGTCCTCCTTTCCCTGGGGGCACGTGGGGCTGCTGCCAACACATACCATGGGGCCTCCAAGAGGCCGCAGGCTCCCCGGGATCAGGTGAGCGTTACCTGTTCACGATGCTGACAAGCTCCCGGAGGCGCTCCTCCCCCTTCTGCCTGGCTGCTTCACTCGCATCCGCATCTCTGCCCTTTAAAATCGGCAGCTCAAAGTGCTTTTTGAATTCCTGGGCTGTCCCTGGTGCCGGCAGAACAGGACAGACCCAGTCAGCTGGTGGCCCCGAGGTGGCTTTTACACACACTTAGGACCAGGCAAGTCCCTAGCCCTTCCTCTCCCCCATCAGTGCCCAGCCCAGAACCACAAGAGCGGCCATGGGTTCTGTGGTGCCCCATGAGGACAGCCCCAGGGTGGAGGAAGCCACAACCCTTTGAAACTTCTTTATCCTTCCTTTCTTTCAGACCAGAGGACCAGGAGAAACCTAAGAGCCTGGCCAATGGTTGTTTTACAGCCAAGAAGCAAGCCTTGCCCACGGCTCCTCTGATGCCCTTTCTCTCTACCACGGGGAGCTGGCCCGGACTGAAGCCCTCCAGTGAGAGGCAGCCAGCTTCCACGGAGACCAGGGATCTTTGGTCCGACAACCATCGTGTTCCCCCAGAGAGCACTGGTGCTTTTAGAAGGCCCACTCCCATGGTCATGGCCTGGAGACAAAGGCCCACAGAGGCCCGGGGCCTCCCCTTGTTCCCTGGCATAAAGTGCTGCGTGCCAGGCTCTTACCCAGGATGCCAGAATTCACAAAGTGCACCAGACTGAAGTACTCCAGCAGATCATTCTGTATTGGGGTCCCTGAGATGAGCACTCGCCGGCTCGTGTTCAAGCTGTTCAGGGCCTGGTATGTCTGGTTCTCTGAGTTCTTGAGTCTGTGGCCCTGAAAAATCAAGGCATGGTTCTCCACACTGAACCAAATCAGGAAGAAAACTACAACCAGGGCACATGGGCAGTCCTATACTGGGTTTGAAAAAAAAATCAGTTTCATAAGATGGAAGGTTTCAGGTCAACTGAAAAAAGATCCTGGGAGTCTTAGAAGACCACAAGCTCAACATGGCAAGAGCTGGAAGAGAGCCCCGGAACCAAGAACTGGCTCAGGAGCCCGCCGCTAAAAGCCCCCAGCTTGTCCTGGCTTCTTCCCTGTACCTTGGATGAAGCAGCCAAAGCCCAGCCGACCAAGCAGGACCTGGAGCAGACTGGCAATCCCAGGCTGGGACCGTTCTGGTAAAGGGCATCGGCTGAGTAAGTCTAGTAGAAATGTTACTGGGGGAGAGAACGTTCTAGCCTGGCTGGATAATGGTGGGGAATGCCCCATGCCAAGGTGAATCTGCTTTGTCTGTGCAGGACGCCCTGCTCAGGGCCTGAAGGAACACCAACAGGGACGTGGTTCTTGCCCCCAAGAGCCATGAGACCCTAGCCCCTCCTCGCCTTAGCTCCCACAGGTTCAAGTCTCCTCGCAGATCTGCCCGTCCACCCCTCAAAGGCCCCAAGCTCCAGCCCCGTTGTGCCTGATGTCACAGACACCTCAAAGTCAGCTCATCCAAAGCAGAGATCATCAGCTTGCCCTCGAATGCTAGGGCGAGCCAAACATCCTCACTGCTGCTCCGGCCGGGGAGTGAGCTCCCACCAAAAGTTCACAGCTGCCCGCTAAGCCGCCACCCCATCACACTGCCACCCACCCCCAGCCAGCCATTAAACTGAGGTCCCTTGGGCGTGGCCGTATCACTCCCCTGCTCAAGAATGAACCATTCTGCTGCGTCCTTCACCCCCCCCCCCAAGTTCAGCCTGTACACTCCTGGAGGTCAGGCCTGCACCTGGGCCCTGACGCCATCCCCGGGAGGGAGTCGCCTACCTCGTCACAGATCACCAGCCCCACACTCCCTCGCTGCAAGGCTTCAGCGTGCAGGCGGAAAGTCTCGTAGGAAATGATGAGGATAGGCGAGGGGACCCTGGCGCCCCGCTGGTTCATGAAGCTGGCTGGGAGTGGGGGGCAGAGGGGGAGAGAGACAGAGCGCAGTCAGAGGGGAGCACGGGGGGGGGTTCCAGATTAGCAGAGTCTGCTGTCCTTGTGCCTCTTATTCCTAGAACTCCTTTCTCTTCCCATCCCAACTCAGCCTCCCTGGCCTCCCTCCCAAACAAAAGGGGAAGGGAAACCCAGCCTGGAGAACAAGTCAGCACGTGTGACTGCTCGCTCAGTACCCAATTTCTGGTCGATCTCCTCTTTGGAGCCCCCATCAATGGCAAGGGGCTGGATCCGGCCCCCCAGCCACTTGTGTACTTCATTAGACCAGTTCCGGACCAGGCTGGAGGGGGAGACCACCACAGCCTTGTCGATTTCCGGCTTGCCCTCAGGACTCTGGCGCAAGAGCGTCCACATCAGCGTGATGCACTGCAGGGTCTTGCCCAGGCCCATCTCGTCCGCCATGATGCAGCCATGGCTGCCGGGGATGCGCCGGCTGGTCACACACTCCCAGAGAAACTTGACGCCCTGAGGAAGATGGGTGCCCTGTCATGGGGCTGCCCGAGCACTTGCACCCCAAGCGGACTCCCAGGCTCAGCTCCTGGGCCCAGGGCAGCCTCCCTTCACTTACCTCTCTCTGGTGGGGCCGTAAGATCTTACTGAGAATGGGATCGACCACCACATGGACGGGGAGTTTCTCCCTAAGAAAGCAGGTCAAAGAAAAGAGACCGTGAGCATGTGCCCCTTTCCTGGCCTTTCTCTCACGCTCCCCCCAAGAGCTACAGGCCCTGCTTCTCCACAGCCTCTGCCTGGGCTGCCTCCATCCCCCTGCCTTAGTCACTGGTCCTTCCCACCACTGGCACCTCATCTTCCTCAGGCACAGGCTGGACCACATCACTCTCTTGCCTGAGTACCAGGGAGGCCAAATGGCTGAACAAGGAACGGCCTATGAACGCGCTGGGAAAAATCAGGAAAGAGATGGAAACCCTGGAAGATTCAGACACATTGATGCTACCCTGGCCACTAGGCGGCGCTGCAGGTAATAGTGCAGAGGGCCTGGACTCAGGAAGACAGCTCAAATCTGGCCTCAGACACTTAGTAGCTGGGTGACCCTGGGCAAGTCATTTAACCCCGTTTGCCTCAGTTTCCTCATCTGTATAATGAGCGAAACAGCACCTACCTCTTGTGAGAACTAAGTGACATTAGCACAGTGCCCAGAACATGGCAGGTGCCATACAAATGCGCTATTATTGTTACTATTATTCAGTAATACCATACAAACAACTTTGAAAGACTTGGTAAGTCTAATCCACACCCCGAGCAGCCTGAGAACTCCAGATGAAACAAGCTGCTGCCTCCCCCTAGACAGCTGAGGGTCTTTTCTTCCAGAAATCGTCAAGGAAGGAATTGGTCTGGACGCCATGCATTTGTAACAGGGGTTTTGTCTTTGTTTTTCTCAATGGAATCAGAGGAGCACGGAGGGAAGTAGGTATTGGGGGTAGAGGGTGGGGAGAGGAGAATATGGATAAAACTGAACTAAAAAAAGATGGACGGGGCTCTCTTCAACAATGAGATGTTTCAAACCAGTTCCAGTTGTTCAGCGATGAAGAGAGTTATATACACCCAGGGAGAGGCCTGTGGGATCTGAGTGTGGAGCACAACACAGCATTTTAACACTTTCTGTGAATGTTTGCTTGCATTTTGTTTTCCTTCTTAGGTTGTTTTGTTTTGTTTTTTTTCTCTATCTAGATCTGATGTTTCTTGTGCAGCAAAATAACTGTATAGATATGTATACTTATGTTGGATTTAACATATATTTTAACATAGTTAACGTGTATTAGACTTCCTGCCATCTAGGGGAGAAGGTGAGGGGAAGGAGGGGAAAATTTGTAACAGAAAGCTCTGCAAGGGCATATGTTTTGCAAATAAAAAGCTTTAATTTAAAAAAAAAAATCACCACTAGGAAGACCATGATATAAATTCTTTTAAAAATTGTCAATACTACTGCCACCTAGGGAATGGAGTGGGAGAAAGGAGGGGAAAATTTGGAATAGAAGATTTTGCAAGGGTCAGTGTTGAAAAATTATTCATGTGTAAAAAAAAAATCCAAAAAATTAAATTTTTAAAAATTTGTCAATAGTCAATAAACATTTATTAAGCACCTACTGTGTGCCAGGCACTGAACTAATCACTAAGAAATGAAATAATGCCAAGTTGTTTTTGCTGAGACTCCCATGCTCTTCCATGGGCAGAAGCCACTGTGTCATCCTTGGTCACTGTGAACAGGATGAGGGTATATTTCCTTCTGTCCCCAGCCATTCCCAGACCACGTGCTGCTGCTGCCGTCACTGCCCAGTGGGCCCACTTCCTTGTAAGTCCCCTCCAGTGGCCCACATTGCCCTTCCCACTACCTCCATTCTGCTTCTTTTCCTTTAACTGTGGGGGTCACCCAGGGCTCTGTCCTGGAGCTTCTGCTCTTCTACATTTCACTTGGGGATCATCTCAATACAATGACCCTAAGATCTATTTATCAGGCCCTAATCTCTCCTGACCTCCAGCTTCTAACTAACTGCCTGGTAGACATCTCAAACTGGAAGACGCATAGACACCTTGAACTCAAAAGGTCCCAAACTGAACTCATTGCCTTTCCTCCAAGCCTTCCCTATGACTGGCAAGAGCAAGGGCGAAGAGCACCCTGCCAGCCCCCCAGCCCCCAAGCGAGCTGTCGCCTTCCACTCCTTATCCTCTCTGGCCTTCCCTCAAAGCCCCACAGTTCCTATTTTTATAAAAATCTCTCCTCTGACAGCCCCCACCCTATTCAGGCCCCCATCACTTCAAGCCTGGGCTATTGCCTTGGCTGACAAAGGCCTTCCTGTCTCCAGGTCAGCTACCAAAGTGATTGCCCTTTAAAGTTCAGGTCTGACCTCCCACCTCCCTCCCTCCCTCCCCTCCTCCCTCCTATTAATTAATTCCAGGCTACCTATCACTTCCAGAATCAAAGAGAAAATTCTCTGCTTGGCTCACAAAGCCCTTTGTCACCTGGTCCCCTCCACCTTTCTTCTTCCAGCTTCCATCCCTCCACACATCCAGTGGCAATGACCTCCAGGCTGTTCCTTCCACCAGACACTCCACCTCTAGACTCTGGATACTTTCCCTGGTTCTACCCCATACCTGGAATGCCCTCCTTCTTTCCCTCATCTCTTGGCTTCCTTCAAGAACCAGCTGAAACCCCATCTTCTCCAGGAAGCCTTTCCCAATCCCCCTTAATTCTAGCACCTTCTTGCTTGTGTGTCCAAGGTTGTTTGTTGTGGCTGCCCCCCTCGTCAGACTGGGAGCCCGTGAGCTGTACCAAATCCACCCCACTTCCCTCAGAATCACCGAGTCTCAGCCCCCAAGGGCATCGGGCTGCACACAACTCTCCGGAAAGCAGCTGTCCTGCCTGCTGATAGGGACCCCCAAGTTGAGCCAACCCCTTCTACCCAGTCTCAGCTCCTAGGGGAGGAGTCCTTTCTGACCTCCAGCCTCACTGCTTCCACCTCTGCCCTGGGGGGCCAACCCTCCTCCATAGGCAAGCCAAAGAAATGGTTAGTCCAAGCTATCTAGCCCCAGTTCTCTCAATGATCCTGGTACAGCCTTCGAAGCCTTTCTCGTTTCCATCCTACTCTGAGCATCCTCCCACTCATCAGTGGAATTCCTAAAACGTGCGGCCCAGACCCAAAGATAAAACTCTATCTGGGGCCTCTGGGGAGAGCAGAAGGGGATCAGAGTCCTCCCCACTCCTGGGCACTGCACGGCTCCCTTAGCCACTGATTCTCTCTGTGCCTATCGGGTCCAGAGCAGCCGGCTGAGTGCTGGAGGAGACATGGAGAACCAGGAACTCCCAGTCCAGCAAGGAAGTGTCTCCTCAAAGACGCTACACCCCAGCGAGCATCAGACTGAGGGGCAGAAGACCCCAAAGGGGATGAAAGAGCCTTTCTGAACCAGCATGCACGCCAGCCAGCCCAGAGCACACGCAGAGTGGGAACACCTGGAGCCACTCAAGGGTCCCAGCTCAATGCAGAGGCGCTGGCCTGGCCTCCCCCATATCCGCCCTGCCCCACCCCACCTGTTCACTCACCTGTCGAGCTTCAGCTGGTCGTGGGCACTCAGAGGCGGTGGCTCGTAAAGAACCAGAGCGCCTTCCTCCAAGGGATCATGGAGGGCATGGCGGAGCCCCGCCCGCTTGATGCCCAAGGCCCGGAGGCCCAGAGGACCTGTAAGCAATCACAGGCCAAAGTCACCAAGGACAGGGCAGCTTTCCTCTCAGGTGAGAGGGCCAGTGGCTCCTCCCCCAGCTCATGGTGCCTTCTGTTATTTCCCCAGTCTTTCACATCTGCCCTTCCCCATTCGAGCAAAGAAAAACAATCCCTCAAGCAAATCAACCCAGGCCTTAAAGTGTATGCAGCACTCAGCAGCCACAGCCCCCGCCTCTGGATACAGAGGGCTGGGTCCTCCCTCATCAGCCAGGGAGGCTGGTGGACTTCTCTCACTCTGTGGGCCCTGCTTCCCTGGGCTCGAGAGTCTTCCAGGGCAGCAGTGGGCTCTCAAAGCCTGTCACCCCTCAGCCTGCCACACTCCATTGATGGGACTTCCCTGTTTCCCATCTCTTGTCCCCACGAAATATGCTGCCCAACAGCAGGAAAGGGTCACAGGAGAAGGGTACCATAGCTCCCCATGCCAGTAGGTGCCCGCAGGCTCTGCCTAAATCCCTCTGCCAACCCTGGGGAAGGGGTGGGGTCTAACTGTCCAGTGGATGCCTCACCCCACACAGGAGAGACTGGACCCAGAAGTAACATAAAGGATAGTGACAGCAGAGGCCTCTGGGAGGTGCTGGTGCTTCCTTCCACTTAACCCAGGTCTCCCTAGGCCTTTTTTCCCAGATTCTTGCTCCCAATGAGGAGGGACTAAAGCTCCCAGCATATCACTGGGGGCAGAAGCAGGGACCATCCCTCTGGGACACAGAACCCAAGGTGTCCTCTCATTTACCTTGGTAATTGGGGATCGGGACTTTGAAGGGCTTCGACAAGATGCTCCGGATAAAGGCCTCCTGGAGGGGGAAGAGGAACCCAAGGCATGTTAGCGGCTGGCCATGGAACGGGGGCGGGCAGGGAGGGAGGCCTGGCACATCTGGCCAGAGCGGCGACCTTCCGAGAACACCAGGAAGATGCACTGACAAGCACACAGGTAGATGGTTCTCTAAAGGGCCTTCCAGGTACTTCACAGCTGGATGGACAAGTGTGAGACAGAGGGAGCAAGTTGGCATCTCAGGCACTTGTGTGACCTGGGGCAAGTCCCCTTCCGCTTTCTGTACCATCTATAAAATGGAGATGATGTCAGCACCTACCCCCTCCCAGGACTGTTGTAAGGCCTGAAAGAGCGCTCCATTAAGCATTTTGCAAAACCTTAATGTGCTGCGCCACCTGGGCCATCTCCAATCATCCTGATCTCTCTCTGGCCACCGGAAGGGAAAGTGAGGCCGGTGACCTTGCCCAGCCCTCTCTCTTCAATTCAATTCACTTGCAGGTCATGGCGCCACTCCTCTGATGTCATGGACTTCTTCAAGAACAAGGGACAAACAACAAAGATCAACCACAAAGTGCCACGGAAAGGCTGGCTGGCATTATTAATTTTAATACTCAACAAAGTAACTGGGTATTCCGGCACGGCTTCCACAATCTATCGGTCACCATCACTGTCTCCCTCTCGGCCCTCTCATCTGCCCAAGGCCCCCAGGAGGCAGAAGAACCATGATGGAGCCCAGGCCAGCTTGGGCCTGTCCACAGGACACAGCCAACCCCACCGAGGCACCACTGTGTTCAACACTGCGACACAGGGGGCTCTCACACTGGCAAAGGACGTGCCAGGCTCATTCAAGGGGATCAGTAGTATTTGTGGAATTCTTGGATTGGCCATGCATTGGGATGCAACCCTCTTTTGCGGGAGATGGGCACCCCTGACCTCTTCTGTGGGAGATGGGCACCATCCATCAGCACCCCAAGCTCTTCTATAGGAGATGGGCACCATCCATTGGCACCTCAATCCTCTTTTATGGGAGATGGGCACTGTCCATTGGTACCCCTGACCTCTTCTGTGAGAGATAGACACTGTCCATCAGCATCCCAACTTCTATGGGAGATGGACACCATTCACTGGTAGTTCTGTCTTCTGAAAGATGGGTACCATCCATCAGCACTGCAACTGTGCTCCACTGATGCACCACTCACTGGTACCTCCCTCTTCTGTGGGAGATGAGCACTGCTCATTGGTACCTCCCTCTTCTGTGAGAGATGGGCACTCACTGGTACCTCCCTCTTCTGTGGGAGATGGGCACTGTCCACTGGCATGCCTGAGGCAGAAAGGGTGAGCTGGTGGGACGACTGGGCTCTCCAGTCAGACGGGCCTTCCCAGGCTGGGCCATAGCCGCTCCCTCCCGTGGCCTCCTTGGGTGACTCTGCCCAATTTCACGCCTCTACAATTCCAAGGCTCCTTCCAAACGTTCTCCCGTAGCCCTGACAGCCACATTCTGCCCCCGTGCAGGGATGAACCAGAACGTGGCTCTGACCTCTCACCCTGCTTCATTTTTTTTTGACAGGGGTCAAGGACGGTTAAGGAGCTTCTGAGGGAAGGGCAAGCTGGGCAAGGGCCGGCCCATCTCACCCAGCGGCGCGGCAGGTTTAACAGGGATTCCCCGGCTGGCTCCGTGTCTGGCAGCCTCCATTCCTGGCGCATCAATTACCACCTTTTGCCCCGAGACACAGATTTTTCACTGGGACCAGGTGGAGTCTCTCCAGGAGCTGCAGCTCCAAATGAGGGCCTAGCTTTGTGCCCATCCTGACCCCAGGGGTAATTACAATATTCAGTGAAGCAGAGCACGTCAGCCAGATGGTAATGGGGAAAGTGGGAGCAGAAGCCCTGAGAGTGATTTTTAAGGAGAATGAAGGATGGTGCCGAGCGCTAATAGGAGAAAACCTCTTCTCGGCTGGAGGGGGTCCGGAACGGCAAAGTGAGCCCGCGTCCCCGAGGAATTGCCGTCTTTGTACCGCCGCCCTCCTCTGGGCAGCGGGCGCGCACTTTCATGAATTTCTAGTAAGCTAATGCATTTTAAACGGCTGCTGCAAAGTCATGAATATATTTCGCTAAGGAGATGGAAGGGGAGTGGGAGAGCGTGGAGAGCTCGCTCCGGAAATTAACATGATTGCTAAGATTATGAAGAGCGACTGGTGGGGGAGGGATGGCGCGCCAGGGGTTCCCTGCCCATCCGGGCCCGCTCCCTTTTCTCGCTCAGAAGCAGCACTAACTCTGGCTGACCGCGGGCCTGCTGGGACGGCACTGATCCCAGGCTCCTCAGCCGGGACCCCCCAAATCCACTGCCCTGTGGCCACTGGGGGACACCGAGAACCCGCTGCAACCAATCAACAAGTACGGGCCAGACGCTCAGGGTGAGAGCGAGGCGAGCCCTGCCTTCAAGGGGCCTACATTCTGCCTTTACACACGAGAAAGCACAGACCCATATAAACCACAGTGTGGGCGGCACGGGGGGACCAGGGAAGGCGAGCTGGGTCTCAAAGGGAGGTAGGCATCCCAAGAGGTAAAATGGGAAGGGAGAGCACTCCAGGCAGGGGGGAGAGCCTAAGCAACAGCAGAGGTGGGAAACAAAGCGCCACGTGCCAGACCCCCAAGGAGACCAGTCTGGCTGGAGCATGAGGGAGGTGGCGATCAGGCTGGAGACTCGGTTTGATTAAGGCAGAGGTCCCCGCCCTCTTCGGTTTTCGTACCTGTGCCCCCTCCTCGTCCTCTTCAGCGTCTATGGCCCAAAAGGCAAAGCCCGGCCCTAGGGGAGCCCGTGAGGAACTTCTGGAGGAGCAGGGGCCGGGTCAGCCCGTGCCCCACAGACAATGGAGGGCAGGAGGGAAGACGGGCTCAAGAGAGCCCGCAGAGGAGGGCCCG
>JAJPUD010011580.1:43282-53864 GCA_023553655.1 Myrmecobius fasciatus
AGGCAGGAGGGGACAGAAAGGTCAGGGAGGATTCCAGCCAATGGGGGAAGGGGGTGCTCAGGCCTGAGGCCAGGCCAAGGACTAGAACTGCTGAGGGGCTTATGAGCAAGCACCTGGGGAGGCAGAGAAGGGGTGAGGGAGGTAAAGAGGCCTGGGACATCGAAAGAACTGGGACCGAGAGGCCAGGACGCAAGGGTCGATACTGAGGAAGGAGAGGGGGACCCTGGGCTGGGGCTCCCACAGTCCCTCTGTCTAAACCACAGCTGAAAAGGCCAAGAGGCCAGGGCCGAGGGTCGGGAGCCCCCACGGGCCACAAGTCTAAGGAAAATGCCAGCACAAGTCAGAGCACTGCCAGCCGCCAGCCAGGGGCTCCAGGGCAGGATCTCCAAGGCCCACGAGCAGCCACTCATCCACACTGTGCCCAATCAGCCCGGAAACAGCTACCCTCAGAGTGGAGCCCGGGGCTTACATTATGGAAGCCACAGCCCCCACTCATAGACCTACCCATACCACAGACACTGTCCACACCAGATGTGCAGGGCCCCACTCCTTGCCCCCCCACCTCCTGCCTGAGGCCCGGTCAGAACCCCCCTCCCCAAATGACTTACATGCTGGCTGCTGTCCAGGCAGATGGGCCGATTAGTTAGCTGAGTCAGGGGCTTCCGAAAAGGTGACAGGAAACAGTCCCGGCCACTCGCCTCGCTGCTTGATTTCCGCTTCTTGGGAGTCTAGGAGAGAGAATCAAGGCCCCAGTCGGCCCGCTGTACGGGGCCTGTATGGATCTGACTGTGAGGTTCGAGAACTAGCAGGCGGGGAATGGAACCTCTGAGGGTGACAAATGTGCCCCTTGGAGGGAGGAGAGTCACAGCAGGCCCGGGGCTTTGCTGCCCATCAGTCTGGGCTCTGCCAGGGCAGGGACATCAGCCAGAGTTCACAAGAGCTAAACTAGAAAATGAGAGGAAAGGGCCTCAGTTCTAGGCCTCCCCACACACTCATTCTTCTCAGGCTGAGGGGCCTGGACGGCTCCTGGGCAGGTAAGGGGGCAGCTTCCTTCCTTGGGCCACTTGGATCCCTAATGGCCACCAGAAGGCCTGGCCGTGTATTCCCCTGGGGCCTCCCCCTCCATTCCTGGAGTTCCCTTCCCCCTTCATCTTCTGGATTCCCCTCCCCCATTTTCTAGAACCCTCCTCCCCTCCCCATCCCAGAGTCCCCCCTCCCTCCATCTTCTGGACTCCCCTCCCCCACCTTTTGGAGTCCTCCCTCCTTCCCCTCTGCCAGTCAGTTGCCAAGTTTGCCTTTTCTGCTGCTACGACAAATCTCAGGTCCGACCCCTCCTCTCTAACCACAGTCCCGACCTTGGTCAGGCCCTCATCAGCTCGTACCCAGACCAGCCACCTGAGGGCCTCAAGTCTCTCTCCATCCTTCAGTCAACCTCAAAAGTGATTTTCCTAATTTTAGGTCTGACTGTGTCAGCTCCTACCCAATCAACTTCAGGGTCAAAAGTACAACTCTGTGTTTGGCATTCAAAGCCCTTCCCCACTAAACTCCCCTCTCCAGTCAGTCTTCTTACAGCTGACTCCCTGACCCGGCCTTGGATGCAGGGGGCACCGGCCTCCAGGCTCCGGGCATTCCCTCTGGCCTCCCCCTGCCAAGCCTCCCAGTTTCCTTTGAATCTTCATTAAAATCCCCCCCTTTACAGGAAGCCCTTTTTAATCCTCTTAATTCTAGTAGTGCCTTCCCCCTAATGATTACTTCTAATTTATCCTGTCAGGTGTGGGTTTTCTTGGCAAACACTGCAGTGGTTGGCCATTTCCTTCTCCAGCTCATTTGACAGATGAGGAAACTGAGGCACAGGAGAGAAGAGCCTTGCCAGGGCCCCATGCTGAGCTCTGGAGTCCTGGCCCAGAGCTCTGTGTACCCTGGCACCCCCTAGTGGTCCCTATTTGTGTCTACAGCCTGCTTCTTTGCAGGTGTTTACATGGGGTCTACCCCATTAGCCCGGGAGCTCCTGGAGAAGAGGGGGCTGCCTTTTGCCTCTCTTTGGGACTTGCACAGTGCCTGGCACAAAGCAAGCACTGACTCTCGGGCACAGGGGGCACAGCCTGTGGATGGTCACAGGGACCTGGGACACAGCTCAGGGGCTGGGTCTTACCTCAGGGTGCCAGTCCTCTTCATCAGAGGCACTGCCCGCTGACTTCCTCTTGGCAAGCTGACTTGGAGCCAGGCTCCTCCTCTGCAAGAAGAAAAGGACAACCATCTACCCAGGGCTCCCGGTCCTGTGGGACCCAAGGGTGAATCCAGGTGCCCAAGGAAGCCACGCCAGCTACCATGATCCACACTCACCATCCTGACTCCCAGGGGAGAGGACCTTTAGGTCCCCATGGATCTGACAGCCTTGCGAAGCCTAGGTGCCGGGAGGTCGGGTTCTGCAAGAAGGGATGACGATGGCGGTTGGCAAGGGGCTTGCCCACTGAGGAGATGCCCATGCCAGCGCCGGAAGTGCAGGGAGGGAAAGAATGCCCCGGCTCCTGAGTTATCAGCAAGGAGCAGGCAACCAGGGCTGTTCCGTTCAGGGGTAAGCGCCTCGTCCACACGCTTGACCAGAGAGGCTCACCAACAGCCCACGAGTTGCTTGGGGACTCAGACCCCTGATGCCCAGCCCTAGGGACTTGCCCAGCTAACACCGAAGGCCCGACCCGCACTCCAGGGCTCTTGGGCAGGCCCTGTGCTGTCCTGGGGGCAGCAGGGGCGCCCACCCTTTCTCCACGCCCGTGTCCACACACACGATTCTCAGGGGTCCTCACAGCCCTCTCCTGACCTCAAGCCTCGGCCTCCTGGGAATCTCAGGCAGGATGTCCTGAAGACACCTCAGACCCAGACCCGAGTTAATGGCATCCCCCTATGCCAGCCCCCTCCCTGCCCCATTACTATCCTCAGGCCATTCTGGACTCTCTCACCCCCACATCCAGGCCTGGCCACCTCCACTGGGCCCCCAGCCCGGGGCAGACCCTCTAGCACTAGTGTGGGAGCTGTTGGGGGATGGGCACACGGGGAGAGGGAGTCCTGACACCCTGAATCTCCCCCCACTCAGACCCACCCTCCCTTCAGCCTCCAAAGCTCAGATCCCATCACCTCCTGGGATCATCCCATCACCATCAGGGGAAAAGACAACGTGTACTGATTCGGCATTCAAAGCCCCTCCTCCCAGCCGGAGGCTGCCCCTCACCTCTAAACTCAGGGAACCTTCTCTGGCTGGGCTGCATGCCTGGGACTCCCTCTCCCCAGCCCCGAATTCTGGCGCTTCAGTGCCGCCTCCGTTGGACCCAGGGCCCTTAGCAATGCCTCGCACACAGTAGGTGCTTAATCAGTGCTTGTGGACTGTCAGCCTCCTCAGGGGAGGTGGGTTCTGCCGACCCTCGGAGTTGAGACAACTCTATGGCCTGTCAGGCCCTTTTCCCTCTCCGGGCCTCAGTCAAACGCCAAGTCTGGGTGACTTCTGAAGTCCCCCTTCCAACGGCAGACCCATGGCCCAAGAACCCATGCCCTCCCCCCCGCCGCCTCAGTTTCACGCTCGGTAAAATGCTCCCGCAGCCTGCTTTCGGTCCCGGTCCCGGCCGGGTCTCAGTCCTGACCCGCTCCCAGGACCGGTTCCGGCTCCGGGTCACCCCGCCCCACACTTTCGGCCCGGAGCTTCCGCACACCTAAGTTACCGCTTCTCGCTGTCCGCAGCACCCGCCGCAATACGAGTTCCCGCCCCCGACGAGCCCGGCCAATCGGGTGGCGGCTTACCCAGCGCGGCTATCTATTGGCTGCGTCTCCGGTAAGCGTCATTGAATGGGGGCGGGGCCGAAGGCTCGTAGGCGCGAGCGAGACGAAGGAGGGAGTCAATACGCAGGCGCAGGTGAGAGTTGGGGTTCTGGTTCGGAAAAGACTGGGGTTTTTGATTTGAAAGCGTCCTTGCAGAGAGGCTTCCTCGCCTGCGGGCTCATATAGGCCTGGGAACGCTCACTGCCGCCGGTTCGCACCACTGACGGCTTAGAAAGCCGAGGACTCCTTCCTTTCCCTTCCCTTCTGTCTTGCGCCCCTGCCAGGCCATTATGGGGATCTAGAGAAAGAACTGGTATAACACGGGAGAGGCCCGGATAGCGGGAAAGAAGCTTGGATTCTAGCCTTTCTCTAACGCGTCCCCGCGGTGTGATCTTGAACTAGTCACTTCACCTCCCTGTAAAATGAGATTGGATTACATGGTCTCCAAAGTTCGTTACGCTTCTAGACCCAAGTTGCTAAAGGAACATCAGGCAAGGTCTCCCAGAAGCTAAGGACGGCTGCAGTCAATCTGCTTGGGGGGAGGGGTCTCCACCTGGGTCTGTGCTTCTATTCGGTTGTAAATGTAGCTCTCCGGGAAGTAGATAAGCCTTGGGAGACTGCCGGGGGTCTTAGAGAACACCCTAGGGCTGGTTAGTTCTGACTGTTTCACCACCTCTGAGCCCTACCCTATTTATTCTCTTGGACGTCACAGATGTTCAGTCCAGCCAAGTGCTGCGCCAAGACTGCTGGTTTGGGAGTTAGAGCACCTGGTTTTAAATACCTGTTCTCCTCTTGCCACCTTATGACCTTAAGTAATTCATGTTTCTTTTTTGCCTCAGTTTACACATATATCAAAAGTCAAAATTTCCCGAGTTGTAAAATAAAGTATGGTCCTTGGAACTTTTAATACATTGTCATCTTCTGGACCAAGAGATTAAAGACTGGAGCAAAATCAAAGATTTCCAAAGATCTTTGATAGAGTATATGATTTTTTTAAAAAATAGATTTGTGTTGATAGGACATCCCTTATAACTTAAAAAAAAAAAGAATAAAAACAGGAGTTTAAGAAAGTAGGATGGAGAGAAATATTCAATTGAAATCATGACTGTGAATATGAATGAGATGAACTTGTCTATAAAACAGAAGAGAACAGCAAAATGGATTAAAAAGCATCATCTAATAATATTTACAAGAAATTCACTTAAAATATTTACACAAAATTAAAATAAAAAACTAAAGCAAATATATCATTCTGCTGAGAAACTCAGAAAAACAGGGGTCGCGATCATGATTTCAAACAAAGGATAGCCTTAATTAAAAAAATAATCAGAGAAACTATATTTTATTAAAAGATGCTATATAAATGAATTACTTCAATGAATTATTCAGTTCAGCGAGTTTTTTAAATACTTAGCATATATACAATGAATAGAATAACATCTAAAAGGGAAAGCTAAGCAAGTTACAGGAAGAAATAGAGAATGAAGCTTCAACACTGGGAGATCACAGTGTACCCCTTTCAGAACTAGACACAACTGATTATCCGACAGTGCATATAATGTTCCATACTTATAGGCCCCAATCTCTTCAGAGCATTAGGGGGAAGTGTCATCTAATATCTCTTCTTTAAACTTGTTTTTTTATAATTTCACAACATTTATTTACAGTAGTTTTATGGTTCTTAAACTTGTAGTTATTGCATATATTATTTTCCTAGCATTGCTTGCTTTACATTATATCAGTTCATGTAAGTTTTTCCATACCCCTCTGTTGTTTCTTACAGAACAATAACATTCCATTATGTTCACGTGCTACAGTTTATTTGCTAATAGATGGACATCTATTTCCAATTCTTTTCTACTACAAAGTGTTACTATAACTAATATAACTTATACACTAACAAAGTGTTACTATAAATATTTTGGTGAATATGGAACCTTTCTTTTTTGTCAGTTACCTCTTTGGTCCATATGCCTAGTAGTGGAATCTCTAAGTCAGTGTTTGGATATTTTAGTTACTTTCTTTGAATCATTTTAATTTGCTCTGCAGAATAGTTGTACCAAGTTATGGCTCCTCCAGCAGACCATTAGTGTGCTAGTTTTCACAATTTCTCCAACATTACCATCTTTTGTCATCTTTCCAGAATTTTCTGAATGTGAAGGGTTATTTTGGTTTTTCTTTCTCTGGTTATTAGTTATTTGAGCAGTCTTTTCAGTGGTTGTTGATAATTTGCAATTTTGTCTTTTGAGAACTGTTCTCATCTCTTTTCTGGGGATCAACAATACCTTAATTATTCAGTCTTATGGGTTTTTTTCTCAATCTTCAGCCTTTTCCTTTCTGCTATATGTGGCAGTCTTATCCAAAATACTCTCCTTTTGAATTTTCATGGCATTTTGTCTTTTCGTTCTCTTCCTGCTACAAGCCCAGCATCCTTTTCATCGTACTACCTAATTGCCTGTGTATGTCACCTTATTTAGATCTTCTAAGAATTCTGTAAAGTAGGTGCTATCATTATACTGTTTTCAGAAGTGAGAAAACTGAGTAAGACAGAAGTGAAAGACTTGTTCAAAGTTATACAGCTAGCAAGTGTCTGAGGCAAGATTCGAACTCAGTTCTTCCTGATTCTAAGTAGCCCTCTACCCCTAAACACAATTTGTTTCAGTTTCTCTCCTGAACTCCAGTTCTATATCACCAATTCCCTATTGAACATTTCATACTGAACAGCCTAGAGAAATCTAAAAATCATCATACTATATTCAAAACAGAATTCACTGTTTTCTCACCTCCTGAAACTCACCCCTTGGGAGCAGCCAGATGGTACCGTGTGGAGTCAGGAGGACCCGAGTTCAAATTTGACCCCAGACATTTAACACTTTCTAGTTGTGTGACCCTGAACAAGTCACTTATCCTGATTGCAAAAATAAAAAATAAAAAAGGGAAATAGAAATTCAACCTTTTGCTAAATATCCAGGGTACCACCATCTCCCAGGTTCAGATCCTCAGCATTATTGCCTTACTTTCCTTACTCTTCCATCCAATCAGTTGCTAAGTCTATTCCTTACCCCTTCACATGTTACATGTTCTGTGGATGCCTAGAAATATAGTGAACAGTCAATAACTAATAAGCACCTACTATGTGCCAGTTATAAGGAAAAGATAGTCCTTGTCCTTAGGGATCTGACAGTCCAAGAGGGGAAGACAACACATAAACAAAAAGCAGAAAAGAAGGGGAGGTGCCAAAGAGTTTCTCACTTTTTGCTTTTAAAAAATATTTTGAGAAGGGGTCAAGAGGCTTCACCAGATGACCCCAAGGGAACATAGGTTCAACACAGAAAAGTTAAAAGCCTCTGCCCCAAAGAAAAGCCCACTACCATTTGGGTGTGGAGGGGAGGCAGAGTTAAATGACTTGCTCAGGGTCCCAGCTAATAAATGTCTGAGGCCAGATTTGAACTCAGGTCCTGCAAGCTCATTCCCTTTTTTCCTGCTGAGGTAGTTGGGGTTAAGTGACTTGCCTAGGGTCACACAGCTAGGGAATGTTAAGTGTCTGTGGCCAGATTTGAACTCAGGTCTTCCTGACTTCAGGACTGGCGCTCTACCCATTACACCAACTAGCTGCCCCAAAGCACATTGCCTTTTGAGGAAGCCCATTCCACTCCACTGACGGCCAGAACTAATTGGTAAATTTTTCCTTACTTGTGCCTCTAACTTCCCCACCTGAATCTGGGGTCAAGTAGAACAAGGTTGATCCTTCAGATATTTGAAGGCAACAATCCAGTCACTCCCCTACCCCTGTTCCTCTCTCCTCTAGGAGGGCTGAGTGTCCCTAGTACTCTCAGATGGTCTGATCTCCAGTTCCTCACCTTCCCAGCTGACCTCATACTTATCTTGAGGCTGGACTCAACTGGGAAGCAATTTAAGGAGGGGGGGAAGGAAACTGAATAATGGAGAGGGGAGATGGGAGATGGCTGAGTAAGGAGTTGGGGGAAAGGGATTGGCAAGCTCTGACCCCACCTGATGCTCAGAAAGGATAGCAAATAGTGGCTGCTCTGGTGGTCTGACTGGACCACAGTGGGAGCAGTGGAGTTCAAACTCGGGAGAGGAGAAATTCCCCTGCCTGTCATACTGGGGTAGGCAAGTGAGGGGAAAGGGAAAGTGTCAGGCATGGTACACGTGCTAATATCTCATTTGATCCTCACAACAGCCCTGGGTGGTAGGTGCAATGATTATCTTCATTTTACAGGGGTGGAAACTGAGGCAGGGCTCACAAAGCTAATCAGTATCTGAGGCTGGATTTGCACTCTATCCATTGGACCACCAGCTGCCTCTGATGGCTGGATGTCTCTCCTATGTGCTAAGGCTCTAGAATCTGAGTCAAGCTTTATGGAAGTTGAGTTTGGGCCCCATGGCAGGGGGAAGTCTCCTTTATTCTCTCCCCCATCTATCACGAAGATTTGTCTGGGTCACTTTCCCCTTCCACAGTAGCAACTCCCTCATTTCTAACAAGGAAGGAAAGGGAGAGGGGATCTAGGCTGAATCCTGGCTTCCCATCCTCCCTTGGGCACTGTGGCTTCCACTCCTCCCCCTGCCTTAGTTTACCTTTTCCCAAACCACTATGGGATATTTATGGGCAGAAGTTCTTTCTCCAATCTGTGGTGCCCTCCCAGACGTCCCACCATTCTGAGGGGGGCTCAGAGTTCTTCAACCATTAGACAGAGACAAATAGACACACAAATAAGAGAATAGAAAACAAGAGACATGTGTTAAATGGACCAGAATCACAGAGATAAAGACACCCCATGAGCCTCAGCTTTGAGAAAGTAGACAAAGACTCTTCAACTTGGCAGCTGAGACAAAGGGACACAGAGTTGGAGGCGCACAGAAGACAGACAGGGCAGTGGGCAGCTGGTGCCATGTGGGCAGCACAGGCTCAGGCAACAATGGACTTTATTGAAACTGAGTATTGTGGGCCTTTCTCCCTCCTCCCTCTCCTCAAATAACCTTACTCTCCCTCCCCCCTCCCCTTCTGAGATTCAAGACTCATGGCACTGGGACTGGACAGAGACACCAAGGGTCATCAATTGGCATACAATTGGGGTGTGGGGGTGACAGGAGAAGAGGAAGGTCAGGTACATCCCAGGCTTGACCAGTGAGGCAGAATTCTGTACCTCTGCTCCACACAGCAGAGAGAGGGGGAATATTAGCACAAGGTTCTTCCCCAACACTGGTGAGGTTGAGACCAACAGGAAATGACACTGATGGGAAATCCTAAGAGGGAGCCCATGGGAAGAAGGGGTCTGTCACTCCCAAGAAAGGACAAGGAGAAGCTTGACCACTAGGAGGTGATGTTGACCCAGTCCAGTATCCCAATCCTACAATCAATGGGAAGAAGTAGCCCCCAGGTGGTGGGTTTGGGGCCTCCCATTTTCTCTATAGAGTATGATGCTATCCCTGATGCAGGGAAGAGGTGAGTTGCCACCCAAAAACCTAGGTGACTTTGTAGGGAATTGGGAGGTGCTTCCACAGACTCTTCCCACCCCCATCTAACAGCTGGAGGCTAGCTTGGAAGGGCGGGCAACGCTAACCCATCTTTGATGTCCACCCCCCCCCAGCCTCCCCAAAATCAGGCAGGCCTTCACTAGGTCAACGTTGCCAACTGGCGGTCTTCCCAAAGGAGGGAGACAGGACAGCCTCTTATAAGGGAAGACTTGGAGGGAGGGAAGAGGAAGGCTGGCCTGATACTTTCCCTTAACTTTTCATATCTTAAATTTAAATTTAAAGCCAAAAGGAAGCTTTGAACCCATGCTGTCTCCCCAGTCAGAGAATGAGAGGAAGGGGACAGATTCGGGGGAGATGAGAGGCTTGTGGGACTGCTACAAGAACGTCACATCATCCTGACACTGGCCCCAGTACCAGTGGGCCCCATAGCTGAAGCCAGTCCTGGCATCCTCAGGAACCTCCTCTCCAGGAGGCTTGCGCCCCAACCTGGCCCCCGACACTGAGTCAGCCTCTGTCCAGGGCCTCTCCTCTGAGGGAGACGCCTTTGCCCAGGCCATATTAGGGGGCGGATGCTGGGTGCTGGCCTCGGAGAGCCCCTCATCATCGGGCTCAGCCCCTGAGGCCAGCGTGTCCAGGTAGCTGCCAATGGAGACGCTGTCCAGCCGGTCTACAGCTGCGGCTGTGGTGGTGGTAGGGGTGGGATCAGGCAGGCTCTCCCAGCTGCCTCGGTGGGAGCAGGCTCCAGGACTGCCCCCCGTCAGACTGTACTGGCTGCTGGTGAGGCTGCTGCAGCGGCTAGCCAGGGCCCCCCGCTCCTCCAGCAGCCAGCGGACCGCCTCGATGCCCTCGTTCACCGTGACGAGCTGCTGCAAGATCTTCACGTCGGTGGCTCGAAGGTAAGCCTGGAGAGAGAGGGAGAGGAGGAGGGCTGCAGGCTGAGTCCGGGCAGGGGGACAAGGTTAGTCCCTTAATAGTAAAGGCTGCCTGATGGGACAGATCAGGAAACAGAGTCACAATTCTGAAGCCCTGAGTGATAAGCTAGCCACTTCAATACACATACACACACAGATTCAGTTAATGCAAAATGATGGTTCTTGGGGCTAGGAAGTTCTTCCTGCTGAGCAGCCTCTGTTGGCCTTTTTGGGACTTCTCCCCCATGGTACCCGGAGCCCAGCAGGGTCAAGCTGATCTTTGTTTCCTAGGACAACCCTTCAAATATCTGAAGCCAGTTCTCCTAACAACATCACACAAATGGCTGGTGCATTTCTAGAGATTGGAT
>JAJPUD010011581.1:0-53862 GCA_023553655.1 Myrmecobius fasciatus
TAAAGAGCCTTTGCTAACGCCAGGATGCTGGTATCATAGCTGGGCTTTCTATGTACAGACCCTACTAATTACTCTGGCACCGTATTGCCTTTGTTACAACTGTTGTGAAAAGCACGGCAATGGCTCTGGGGTTTCCTTGCTGTAAAAAACTCCCTTCTAGGAAGGCAGGTTGGCACCTCCTTTGCCTGTAGCACAGAAGGATTATGGTTTGCCCAGGGCCACACAGCCACCTTATGTCACAGTCAGCCCTTCAGCCCAGGTCTTCCAGGTTGAGGCTGACTGCCACGTATTCTGGTAACATAGTCGGGGCTTATATAATCAGTACAGCCTTCCAGCCTGGGAATACCCTAAGAGTGTCTTTTTTGGGGAGACTGGTACCCTGGCGTGTACTCCACTGAGAAGGCCATGGTATATCCAAACCCAATGGGCGGCCAAGGAGAGGAGCAGCCCCACAGGGCAGGGTGTCTTATTAAGGGGGTCCTGTTAATTACCATCTCTGCAGATATTGACGACTGTGCAGGCAGTCCCTGCTGTGCCCAGGCTTGCACCAACAACCCAGGGGGGTATGAGTGTGGCTGCTATGCTGGGTACCGCCTTAGCACAGATGGCTGCGGATGTGACGGTGAGTGCTGCAAGGGGATGGAGGGAGTGGGGGGGGCAGCAGTCTTGAAATGGAAAGGTAAGTTCAGCAGGCCCTTGCTCCCGTTCATCCTCCCCACCTCCTTCCAGGGTAACATTTTAAATGAGTTCATTTAAATTTCATGCTGGAAGACAAGGTGCTATGATATCTTCATCTCACAGATGAGTAGTCCCTTAGAGGTGAAATGACTTTCTGTGCTTTCATAGTAAATGCCTGAAGTGGGATTTGAACTCAGCTTTTCTTGTCTTGGAGTCCCTGCTCAATATCCTGGGGTGGGGAGGAGCTGGTGGTTATGGGATTTTTTTTTTGAGGTGGTGATGCATCCAAGGTAACATAGGTAGTAAATAGTTTTGACTCCACCAAGATGTTCTCTGAGTAGGGCTGATGTGGTCAGTAATAGCAGGAGACCACAGCTAAGTGGAGTCTGGTCTGCTCTGGGGGCTCAGTTCAGAGCTATGTTACCCCAATTCCCTGTGACTGGGGGATTCTGGGTTTCTGTAACTTTTTTGGTTTTATATAGATGTGGATGAGTGTTCTTCCAGCAATGGCGGGTGTGAGCACATTTGTGAGAATCTCGTGGGCTCCTTCCAGTGCACTTGTGAAATTGGTTACAAACTGGAAGAGGACCGGCGGAGCTGTACCCGTGAGTGCCCCATCCTTGGCCAGATCCCGGGGATATGATTCATCACCAGCTTCTTTACCAAGTGTCTCTAACTTCCCCTGGATGTCCCTTATGGCTCTGCCATCCATTTGGTGCTCGTAGAATCTCTTTCCTGGAAAAGTCCCTTCAGATCATCTGGTCCAAACTCCTTGTTTTTCAGAAGTTGAGGGGGGGACTTTACATCCCCAAATTCAAATGGTTTCATTTATCTAAACTTTTTCCAGGAAAATTGGTATAAGCCCTTGAATTTGTTTATATTTTCTGGCCTGCTCAATCTCCTAGGCTAACAAATTCCATCTGGACTGGATGCCCTCCAGAGTCTCTTGTCTCTAGATTCAAATCCCTGCAGCACATAGGGGTTCCATTAAAACTGTGCCCTACCTCTCTTTGTTTCCCTAAACTTGCCACATTGAGTGAAACATTACCAAAAGCTATAGGAACAATATTAATGATGGGCACTAGGCTGGATGATGCCATTAAGGATCTTTGTGAATTTGCAGGTTTGATTATAAGGTATTAGAGTGTTGTCACAGAGTAGGATTTAGGGGTAACCAGGATGGGAGAATAGATCATTTGCATTCTAAGAACCCTCTTTCTTGGACATCCTTGGGACAGAGGTGATAGTTTAGCAAGGAGATAAGGAAACTCAGCCTAGAGATAGTGGGATGACCACAGGATCACAGATTTAGAACTGGAAGAGACCTTAGAGGCTATCAAGTCCAATCCCCTTGTTCTCAAGAGGCTTGGATTATCACATGTGGGAGACTCGACCTCAATCATGAAGATTTGAATCCAAATTTTGTTTTTTGGCGTCTGCAGCTAGTAAATGTCTCAGGCTTATTTGAATCCTGGTCTTCCTGACATCAAGTCCAAAACTTCATCCACTCGCCCAAGTAACACGGAGGACTCCGGGTGCCTTCCTTGCCCTTCTCTCCCATGTCTTAGGGAGAAGGAAAAGTTCTGAATGTTTCTCTGCTGTCCTTTCCCTAGCACTGGATGACTCAGTTGATGCCTTGGATGGGCGGCAGCCCTTTGTACGGCCCATTCCCCACATCGCTGTGCTGCGTGATGAGCTGACCCAACTCTTTGAAGATGAATACGAGGTGGGGGATGAAGAGGAGATGGAAGCCAGGGGAGAGCACACACTGTCGGAGAAATTTGGTGAGAATGAGCTTTGCTGGGGAGCAGGCCCTCTTGGCTCTGGATCTCTGGTCTTGGATCTTTCCCAGACTCTATACAACAGGGGATATCAGATTCTTGCCTTCAAATAATGCACCATTTTTGCAGGATCTGAGAATTAGAATTGGCCCAGAATTCAGAGAATTGACCTACTTCTGAGGTCTTGTAAAATGCCTTGCATTTTGCAAATGTAGAAACCGAGTCCCAGAGAAGTTAAATAGCTTATCCAGCCATAGGGTCACAAATTCAGAGCTGGTGGAAGCTATTGAGTGCAACTCCCTCTTTTTACAGTGTGAGGGATCTGAGGCCTAGAACAGTTAAGTTTCTTGCCCAAGATCACCCGGATACTAAGTGTCTGAGGTTGGATTCGAATCCAAGTCATCTCCCCTGCTGGGATTCCTCCAATAAGATCAAGGCTATACTATAAGATTCCATGAAGCAATATTTCATATTACTGTTGTTCAGTCATTTTTTTAGTTATATCCAATTCTTCATGACTCCATTTGTTCTTTTTTTTGGGCAAAGATACTGGAATAGTTTGCCATTTTCTTCTCCAGCTCATTTTACAGATGAGGAAACTGAGACAAACAAGGTAAAGTGACTTACCCAGGATCACACAGCTAGTAAGTGTCTGAGGCTGGATTTGAACTCAGGAAAATGAGTCTTCCTGACTCTAGACCAGGCACTCTACATACCATGCTGCCACTTATCTGCCCCACATTATGTATTACAGCGATATTACAGATGGAGGAAAGGCACAGTAGAAAGATCCCAGAATCCGAGAGCCAGAAGGGGTCTCAGTTGGAGAGAAGACTTGTAGCCAGGCTTGAAAGCACAAGCCTCCCATCCTGCCATATCTTCCCACTTTTACCCAGGCTTCATTCTCCCCTCATATCCAGGGCACTGCAGGACAGAACTTGCATTGACATCAGTTATCTTGACCCAATTATCTAAAAAAAAGTCCTTGGCAGGTAGTGCCTCCCTTTTGACCAATTAAATAAGTACTTATTAAGCACCTATTGTATACCAAGGAACTACTATATACTTTAGGGAAGGAAATGTCAAAGCATTCCAGTATCTTTTCCAAGAAAATCCCAAATGGGGTCATGAAGAGTGTAACACAGCTGAAATGACTGTACAGCAACAGTATCTTAGGCTGAGTGCCAGTATACAGAGATAAAAGGGAAATAACCCCTATTCTCAAAAAGCTTACATTCTACTAGGAAGAAGCAATGTTGATTTTTATGTATCTAACAAAAATTTTTTTGGGGTAGAGGACAATTAATAGAGAATTCATTGGTGGGGATCAGGAAAGGCTTGTTATGGGAGATGGCATTTGAGCTGAGAGCGCTAAAGGGATGCTGGGATTTTAATAAACAGCCATAAGAAAAGGAGGAAGGGCATTCTAGGCATGATGGATGGTTATTTAAAAAGCCCAGAGGTGGGAGATGGGATACTGGAGAACCAAAGATGGGCCAGTTTGGTGGGAAAACAGAGTATGGTGCCCAGAGAGAGGTCAGAGCCAGAATGTGAAGTTACCAGCCTCCCCATCAAAGGCCTACTCTCTCTTTCTCTGTCCTACTAATTGCAGTCTGTTTGGATGATACCTTTGGCCATGACTGCAGCCTGACGTGTGATGACTGTAGGAATGGGGGCACCTGTCGCCTTGAGCTAGATGGCTGTGACTGTCCTGAGGGATGGACTGGTATCATCTGCAATCAAAGTAAGTCATGGATGCAATGAATGAATGAATGAATAGATGAATGAATGAGTGAATGAATGAATAAATGAAAGTATTCATTTAGCACTTACTGTGCCAAGATCTGGAAATTCAAATAGAAAAATAGAAAAAGGAAATTTGGGGAAGACAGCCTGCATAAAGTTCAGCCAGAAGGAGTCTGGAAAGTCCCAGTGTATTAAAAGTTCAGCCTCAGCAAAGTGAAGTGAGCAGAACCAGGAGAACATTGTACACAGTAACAGTGATGTTGTAACCATAATCAGCTATAAAAGACTTGGCTGCTCTGATAAGACAGTGATCCAAGGCAGTTCCAGAGAATTCATGATGAAAAATGCTTTCCACCGCCAAAGAGAATGATGAATTCTCAGTGAAAATTGAAGTTTAAATTTTCATTTTCTTAATTTTTCTTGCTTTTTTGTGTGTTTTCTTTTGCAACATGATTTATATGGGAATATGTTTTGCATGACTTCACATGTGTAATTGATATCCCATAGCCTGCCTTCTCAGGGGGTGAGGATGAAGGAGAGAATTTGGAACTCATTTTTTTTAGAGTGAATGTTACAAAATTTTGGGCTGTTGGGAAATATTTAATGAAATAAATAAAAATGTTTAATGTCAGAGTGAATGGCAAAGCTGAAGGTCTTTAGGATGCTTTGACGGGTCACGTGGTAAAGTTAGATGGACCTTAGGATGTAGAAGTAGGAAAGATGACTAAAGTGTGGTGGTAGGTGGTGGTTTCCTGTTCATCTGAGATGTATGGATAACCATGTATGTCCAGGAAGGTCAAGACCAGGGATGGCTGAAAAGGCATGGGTTAACATCTTTGGGAATCAAGGAATAGTTCTAAGAGTTGAAACAGAATAGGGATTTTGGATTTCCTCCATCAGGGATGTCAGCATCCATAAGGAGTGGAGAAAATAAATGGAATGGTAGTTGAAATAAAGCAAAAGACTTCACAGAATGCTTGCTCTTGCTGGGTCATCTGCATGGGGTCAGAGGCACATCATGGTCCCTCCTCCTTTTGGATAGGATAGGATGAAGGGATGGGAGGAGGGAGAAAATAACAGAAGAGACATGGGAGAAGGTCTAAAAACTTGCCCATTCTAGAAAGGGGAAAGGGATGGAGTCTAATGGAAAATTCTATTGAACTGGAACTCCTATTTAGATTGATGATGATATAAATAATAATATTTCATTTGTACAGTACTTTAGGCTTTAAAAGTGACTTACCATCCTGAAGGGTTGTGGTAAAATAAGCATTGTCAGTTCCATTTTATAGTTGAAGAAACTGAGGGTCTAGGTGGTGAAAAAATTTCTGGGGGCATAGAGTTGTTATAGAAGACAGAATGTGAATGAAGTCCTCCTGACTCTAAATCCAGTGGTCTTTCCACTATGTCAGGCTATAGGATTAAAGGATTTAAAATGTTCAGGACCATCCATTGGAATCCCCTCATTTTATGAATGAGGAAACTGAGGCCAAGAGAGGAAGAAATTTGGTCAAAGTTACACAGAAGAGCGATTTGAACCCAGGACTTCTGACTCCTAGTCTAGTGCTCTTTGTACTTTCATATGTAGAAATGCAATTTATCCTCATATTACCTTAATGAGAGAGGTTTGGTAGCGATGATTATGACCTCTTGGTAGGTAGGTAGGTAGGTAGATGATGGATGAATAAATGGATGAATGGATGGATAGATAAGCATCTGTGTGGATAGATGGATGGATTGATAAATGAATAAATTGATAGCTAGCTAGATGGATGGATGGATAGATAGATGAATAGTGAAATGGATTGTTAGGTGAATAGATTATGGATAGCTAGATTGATGGATAGATAGATGGATGATTGAATAAATAGTGAAACGAATACATGAATAGATAGAAGGACAGATGGATGAATGGGTAAATATTCAGATGAATAGGTAGATGGATGAATAGATAGGTCGGATAGATGGATTGGTAGATGGATGGATGGATGGATGGATGGTTGAATAAATAGTTAAATGGAAACATGAATAGATAGAAGCATATATGGATGAATGGGTAAAAATTCAGATGAATAGGTAGATGGATGTATAAGACAGAAAGATGGATTGATTGATGGATGGATGAATAGGTAGGTGATTAGAGATGGATGCAAAGATATAGACATAGAAAGATAAAGCAATAAATAAGCATTTTTACATGCAAAGCATTGTGCTAAGTGCTGTGATAAAAACCTAAGGACCCAGGTCTGTCCCTGTCATTACTTTTTAATGGGAGTAGATAATACATAAGGTGGGGCTGCAGAAAGGGAAGTGGGAGGATAAATGGTACCAGAAGAGAACAAGGCTTCTGGGGAGAAGGTTTGGAGATTGAGTTGAACTAGGAGAGAAGCGAGTATGGCTGGGACCCTTCACGACATGGTGGTCGGGAGGAGGGTCTCACCACTAGGAACATAGACAGAAATACTGAGACAGAAGGTCAGTGACTTGTTGCTTCTCCTTTCAGTGACATGGGCTGGCTTTGAGCCCATTAGGTCTTTTAGTCTCTGTGCAGAACAGTGAGCTTGTATCTCTCCCATCTCCCTACAGCTTGTCCCCAGGGCACCTTTGGAAAGAACTGCAGCTCTACTTGCACCTGTCAAAATGGTGGCACCTGTGATGCCGTGACTGGGACCTGCCGCTGTCCACCTGGTGTTGGCGGAGTCCACTGCGAGGATGGTATGAGGGTCCTCTCCGGCTGCCTAGCACTCTCTTTCCTCAGCATCTCTTCACTCCCTGCTATGGATGAACAGCACCATTTCTGCTGCTTTCTCTCCCCTCCCATCCCTTTGGTCTCCTTGGTTCACACTTTCCCTGGGAACAAGGGCAAGGCAGTAAGGAATTTCAGGCTAGGGAGAGAGGGAAGCTGGAGGTGCAAGAAGTCCTTGTAGCCTCTTAGAACCCCACTGTTTATCCTACAAACTAAGCCTTGACCTTAACCAAGTTTGTCAGTGGGGGAAATGATCCTTACTCCAACCATCACAGACCTGCCCACAAGAAGTTTACATTTATAAAGGCCTTATGTCCATTGTCTCAATCAAGCCTCACAACTACTTTGTGAAGTAGATGTTATAATTATTCCCATTTTATAGTCAAGGAAACAGACTTCAAAAAGTTATATGCTTTTCCAGTAAACACACAACTGGTATCAAGTGGCAGGATTTGAACCCAGGACTGACTTCTGATCTAGTATGCGTGAGATAGCCTCTTGATGCATGGCACTCAAGGCTCTAAACATAGCATGAATCCCAATCAAACTGCTCCATATCTGACCAGCTCCAAGGGAGGGCCAGTTAGGACAGATGTCCCTGGTCACTTTCTTCTGGAGCAGACAATGATGTCATGAGACCTCTTTCTCAAGGGTATAAGTCTTGAGGATCTCAGCTGACCATCCCTGAGCCTGGGGCCTTGGGTGAGGGCATTTCTGTTCAGATTCAGGATTTCTACTTGTCCAACATTATTCTGACTCTGAGGGGATTTTCCCTCCCCCTCTCTTCCTTGCCTATTTCTCCCTCCTCCCTTTTTATTTCTGTCCCTCCCGATCTTCAGGTTGCCCCAAAGGCTTCTATGGCAAACACTGTAGGAAGAAGTGCCAGTGTGCCAACCGAGGACGATGCCATCGCATCTATGGGGCCTGTCTGTGTGACTCTGGGCTATATGGACGCTACTGTCATTTGGGTGAGTCAGGATCCCTGGGTAGGGCAGAACAGAGCAGGTCTGTTCCCGCCAGCTAGGTCCAACCTTTACCGTAATAATGATAATAATAGATCACACTTCTGTGTCATTTTAAGATTCAGAGAGCACTTTTTTCACAGTGCCTTGAGCTATGTAGTATGGGTATTATTTTTCCCTATTTTAAAGGTGAGGAAAATGAGTGTCTCAATTATTGTGACTAATCCAGGTTCACGCCATGAGTAAGAGTCAAAGGCAAGACTTGAATCCAGATCTCCTAACTATAAAGATCATTCCATCTACATATCCTTTTTTCCCCTGAGGCAATTGAGGTTAAGTGACTTGCCCAGGGTCACACAGTTAGGAAGTGTTAAGTGTCTGAGGGCAGATTTGAACTCAGGTTCTCCTGACTTCAGGATTGGTGCTCTATTCACTGCGCCATCTAGCTGCCCCCTACATATCCCTTTTCTAAGGGTCTGGGGAATTCCCTAAGACTGTAAAACAGAAGAGGTGCTGCTGTTCATTGGGGGGGGGAGTTTTATCATTTGGGAGTTCCCTACACTGATGCAATCAATGGTAATAGGGTATGGTAAGATAGATAAGCTAGGACTCTTGTGACTATGGAATCAAACAAATAGAAAATTCTGTTTTTAGAAGTTGTGGGAAGTATTAGGACATTCCCACTGATATCATCCTCCTTTTGAACATGGTATGGATGGACATCGAATGGACATGTCAATAGAGGACCAATAATAGCCTTCTCTGAAGAAAGAACCAAGAGGAATGGGTAGAAGTTGCAGAGAAGCAGATATAGGCTTGATATCCAGGAAATCTTCCTAACAGTTTGAACTATCCCGTGGTGGAATATAATCCTTTAATAGGTAGGGAGTTTCCCATCACAGGAAGTATTCAACAGGAGGTTGGGTGAATTTGTTGGGTTCTTGTTTGAATTACAGCTTGGACTAAGCGTCACATTGAGATTCTGGAATTCTGTGAAACTCAAACTGTATCTGCATTTATTACATTGATTGATTGATTATTATAAGCATTTATTAATCACCTACTCTGTACTAGGACCTGAAAATGGTCCCTACTCTCAAGGACATTACCTTCTAATGGGGAAGCAGCAAAGACATTTATTTAGCAATCCAGCAAGCTTTGGCTATGGGTCCAATAATGGACTACATGTCTGTAGTCCGAGGACCAACCTAACTAAACAGAGAGAGACTCATTACAAACTTGGCTGCCCATAGCAGCCCCTTGAAAAGCCCTAAGTCACAAGAGGTCACTACCTGCCCCAGTGGTTAGAGTATCCATACTGAAGACCTTGTCATATTGGGATATGATTGTGTTGGAGACGTGACATGATCAGACAAGATGATAGGTAGGGGTAAGAGCCTGGGTCTCATTTCTCTGGAATAGGTGAGGAAATCCTCTCCTCCTGAGGACTGGCATTCCCTCTGTTACTTGTAGCTACTGAAAGCTAAAATTACTTCCTTAGTATCAAATGGGCAATATATAACTCTGGCAAGACTCAAACCCAGCTCTTATGGCTTCAAGATCAGCTTTCTATACCCAGCTGAGGCCTCTGTCAGCTAGGAACGTTGTTATTTAAATTACTGATATGTGCTGAGGGCCAAGAGTGGCTTGGCTGGGGGACCTGAACAAGGAAATAGGGGATTGAAGCAGAAGTCCCAGTGGGCTTCCTTTCTGACTTCTCTTTGTGGGCAGCGTGCCCCAAGTGGGCCTACGGGCCGGGCTGCTCCGAGGAGTGTCACTGTGTCCAGCAGAATACCCGTGAGTGTGACAAGAAGGATGGCAGCTGCTCATGCAAGGCGGGCTACCGGGGCGAGAGGTGTCAGTACGGTGAGTGGCTTGGGTTAGGTAGTGGAGGTAGAGACCCAAAGAACCTCCCTCTTCCGCCCTATTTGACTCAATTCCTTCCTTCTCTCCGTTTTCCCACTGATGATGATGATGAAAAGAATGTGACCCCGGCTCCTTTGGCCCCGGCTGTCAACAGACCTGTGCCTGCCCCCCAGGTGTGGCCTGCAGCCCCGTGAGTGGCGAGTGCCAGCAACAGTGCCCAGAAGGCTACCAGGGACAGAGCTGCGAGCAAGGTAGGGAGTGAAGATCAGCCATCTGCTGGAAGGGGCTCATGGGAGAGCAGAGGGAGAAGAGGCTCCCTTTTATCTCACCCACAGGTCTGCAACTCAATCAAATTCAGTTCACCAAGCATTTATTAAACACCTAGTATATACCAGCTCTGAGCTGGGCCCTAAGGATAAAAACAGAGGAGCAACTTTTGCTCTCAAAATGTTTACATTCTGCTCCGGGGAACAACATTCATAGGTAGAGGGAAAAAGGAATGGGAAAGCATTTATTAAGTGCTCCCTAAGTGCCAAACACTGTGTTAAGTGCCGAGGATGCAAGTACAGAAAGCACATCTGGACCAATTATATACAGAGTGATTTCAGGATCAGCCCTTGGGGTGGGAGGTGGAAAAGGGAAAGCCTCCCTTGGGTGCAGCACCTGGGCTGTTCTGTGGATGCAGAAATGAGGAGAAGGGAGCGTGTCAGAGACATGCAGAGGGACAAGGGTGGACATTCGAGTGCCCCAAGGGGAAAACAGAAAAGAGGCAGATACAGGCTGCTGGTGCTGCCGTGTCCTAATTGCAGAGAGACCCAGGAAGGGTACCAGGCAGGCCCCTCCATGATGAGTTGGAGGGCAGGGGCTGGGATTTCTCCTCATGAATCTGGAAAGGAATGGCTAAGGAGCATTCCACAGGAGGAACCAGGGATTGAACCTGTACTCACAACCCCTCTGGGGTCTCATAACTGAATTTGTTTGATTGTATACCTATTTTATATACCTATATAACTAAATCTCATAAAAATTTCTTATTCGAAAAGGAGTTGAGAGTGAAAAAAGTTTAAAAAGCCCTGATCTAGGCAACTCCCAGGGAAGAGAACTCCCTCCACCCATTCAGATCAGCACTATTTCTGACCCATTAGTCCTAAAGAACTTCTGAGAATGGTGAGAGGTTAAGGAAGTACCCAGGGTCACCACAAGTTAGGAAATGTCCAAAGCAAGTTCTTGAGCCACTCCCCCAGAGGTGACAGCCTGCATCCTGCAGTGTTTTCCCCATGATGTAGTCAGAATCAGGTTAAAATGGGATTCAGAATTTCTGATAAAACAAAAAATAAATTAATTAATTAAATGTACTAGAATGTAAGTAATATTAATATGTGGTTTTCTAAGTTGATACACAATCTGTAAGGATCCTTATGTATGGTTTAGTGACCCTCTCTCTATTTGAGTTTGACAGCCCTACCCCATACTGTATGCTCTGGGATCTTGTCTTTCTTTTGTTTTATGTGTAATTACACACATACACATGTATACATATATACATAAACACACTAAGTATAAATATATATATATGTGTGTGTAAAATATAAGTATGTATGTGTATATGCATAGATACATATATATCGATATACTTGTAGATATACACATATATATACACACATACTCATACATGTATAGCTAGATGGCACAGAGAATAAAGTTCTGACTCACAATTTAGTCTCAGACACTAGCTGTGTGACTCTGGGCAAGTCACTTTACTGTGTTTGCCTCAGTTTCCTCATCTACAGAATGAGCTAGAGAAAGAAATGGCAAACCACTCTGATATCTTTGCAAGAAAACCCCAAATGGAGTCACAGAGAACTGGATATGACTGAAATGACTGAACAAGAACAAAATACTATAATACAACATGTATGTTATAATATACATATATAAACTATGTGCATATATTATACATACTTACATACTATTTATAAATATGTGCAATATTCATAAGTATATTACAATTATACATAGCATATATTGTATAAACAATTATATATTAAATACAAACTATTTATATAGTATGTTACAAAATATACATGTAAAATATAATATGTATAAACATATGAATATGTATGTATATATCTCCACACAGATTAAATACAATATGTCAGGATAGAGGGACTGCTAGTATCTGAGGAGCTTGGGAAAGACCTACCGGAGGAGATTGCATTGGAGCTAAGCTATACTTGGGAGGAAGTTAGGGGTCACAAAGGCAGAGGGAAGAAGGAAAAGCATTTGAGAAATGAGGTGGGAGATGGGACTCATCACAGACATTTACTAAGTGCCTGCTGGGTGTTGGGCGTTATTCCAGGTAATGGAAGGACACAGAGAGAGCCCGAAACTATCCATGCTCTTGAGCTCACACGTGGTGTCCTGGGAAACCAGGAACCCCACCCCATTCTCTCATTCCTCTTCACTCAGACCACAGTCTCCTAAGGACAGAGCCCAGAATAGAAGTGCGTCAGTCAACAAGCATTTATCGATTGATGACAGAAGCCAGTTTTCCTGACTTGCAGACCTTCCCCCTTCACCAGGCAGACAGCCTTCTGTCCCCCTGGCTAATCCCTACATTGAGCGGCACATCACAATGGAGATTTGGAACAGTCAAGAGATGTGTGGTTTGTGGTTGGCTGTGTCTCGATGTATCAGAGACCCCAGGCTTATAAGGGTCTTTTGATATCAAATGTAACGCCCCTCATCCTACAGAGTGGGAAACAGTGAGCCAGAGGAGGAGCAGAACTGGGATTTGAACTCGGATCCTCTTGCCTCCCCATTCAGATGCTGATGTTTACCCTCAGAGCAGGGTCTCTGATGATACATAGAACATCCTTTTCCAGATTTTTTTTTTTTTGCCTACGTGAGGTTTAGCAGTTTTGAATTATCAGAGTGCTGGATAAATAATCCATTTTTCCCCCTGGGCTTTAAATGAGAAAAGAATATGGGCTTCTAGAATTATTTTTTCATGTAGCCTTCATCCTTCAAAGCTTCTTTCCATCTCATGACTGATAGGAAATACCTAAGTGCTGTCATCGTCAGATAGGTTTGGAAAAAGAAAAATCCTAAAACCCACAACGTGAATAAGTCGGAGGCCCCTGCTTGGGCTCCAGCCGAGGATGGTAACCACAGGCAGGTCTGAGCTTTCTTGGCTCCTCTGTCCCTCTGCATCTACACCCACTCAGCCTGGAGACAAATGAGATTCTAATTAGGTTCGTGGTTGTAGCAGGAGATTGGGAACAAGGCAGGAAACAGGGAAGCATTAATATCCAGAAGGCTCTGGAGGGAAGCTTTCGCCAGCTGGGGCCCCAAACCAAGAGGATGATGGAGAGAGAGACTTGGCCACCCCTGCTCAACACCAAAGCCCAGGGCTTGCCAGAGGGACCGTATCTGGGTGCCCCCACTTTCATCCCTAGTGAGAGGCAGGATGGATGGGCGCCTTTGTGGCTGTAGGTGGCAGTCCAGCCGGGCTGGAGTAAAGGCCATAGGAAGACAGCAGCAAGACCCGTTGAAGACAGGCTAGAGCTAAAGCAGAAGGACCTGAGCTTCTAAGTAGAGTGATAGGATCAGAGACTGAGAGTGGGGAGGAAGCCTTTTTTGGTTTAGAAATTCTTCTTTTCATAAGTCCTGGATCCCTTGGGCTTTGAACCCCTTCTCGGAATCATATTTTTCAATGTACCAAATAAAATACATGGAATTACAAAGGAAACAGATTATATAAAAGTTATCAAAATACCTAATAAAAAACCTCAAACCTGACTTCTGGGAGCTGGCGGTAAGGAATCCTGATCTGGTTCCTTCATTTTTATAGAAGAGAAAACCAAGTGAGATGCTGGGCAAATATTTCTCTAGGAATCAGTTTCCGTCTTCATAAAGTGATGGAGCATCTAAGGTTCCTGCAAGCTAGAGTTATGGAAAATCCCTTGGATAAGTGAGGCTCTTGCTCTCTTTAAAAGGAACTTTGTATTTATTTATCTCTCCCTCCCTTCCCTTCCCTTTCTCCTTTCCCTTTTTCCTTTCCCCCTCTCTTTATTTTCTTATTCATTTATTTATTCATCTATTTAAGCTTTTGTTTTTTTTAATTCTTAGTTTTGCCTTCAATCTCTCTGTCCAATTCATTGAGAAGGCAAGGAATATGATACCCCAAAAAAGCAGCCTATAAACATTTGTTTCAGAGAAGTCTCCATATAAAATTTCCAGTCTCCACCTAGTAGACAGGCTTGTAGCTCCAGGCAGACTCTAAAGGAAGCAAAGTTTGTCAGGCACCTGGGAGGCGGTGTGGAAAGTGGACAGGTTGCCAAGTCTGGAGTCAGACGACCTACGTTCAAATGCAAGCTCTATCAGTCTATGCTCATGGGAACTATGCAACCAGGTGGTATAGTAGGTAGAATGTTAGACTTGAAGTACAAAGACCCGAGTTCAAATTTGGTCTCAGATATTTACTCATCGCGTGAAATTGCGCAAGAAACTTGCTCAGGGTTAGTTATATAAATAGCAGAGGTGGCATTTGGATACGGGTCCTTTCACTACAAATTGATCTTTCTTTCCACTCAGTGAAACTAGTGAAAGAATGTATTTAACCATATTTCTCCCCTTTTCTGACCCAGCATTTATATTGAGTTCAAATTCTTTCTCAGATACTTTAATAGCTATGGGACCCTAGAAAATTCAATCTATCTACCTCATTTTTCCCTAGAAAATTCAATCTATCTACCTCATTTTTCTCATTTGTGAAATGGGGAGAAAAATAGCACGTACTTCCCAGGTTTGCTGTGAGGATGAAATGAGATAATATTCATAAAGTATGTTTAGCACAGTGCCTAGATAAATGCTTGTTCCTATTATTTTTGTTTGTTTGTTTTTGGAGATAATTGGGGTTAAGTGACTTGCCTAAAGTCCCACAGCTGGTCTAATGCTGAATTTGAACTCGGTTCCTCCTGACTCCAGTGCTGATGCTCTATCCTTTGAGCCATCTGGCTGCTCCCTTCATTCATTCCTATTATTATACCTTATTTCCTCCTACCCTGGTTCCTTACTGTTTTCTTATTTCCCATGGCAGTCCAGCCAGGCCAGGGCTGCCATCTGTAGCAACATCTCAGACACTGGCTTTCCCCTTGACTCTCTCTCTCTTTCTCTCTCTCTGATCAAAGATATTTCTTCCTTTGGGATTCTGTTTTCTTGCTTGCAAAGGGAGCTCGTGAACAGATCTTGGAACCGCAGGCCTGTTAGAACTGAGAAAGATCTAATTGGATCTAATAGCTCATCTAAATGGACCCATATTTACACCTAGCTTACTTGAGGGCCCTCAGATAGCTAGATCTCCTACACGGCGCTAAGGATTCTTTCTATTCCTCTATGTTGTTCCAGCCAATAGATTTATTAATAAGGGCTGCCATGAAGTTTTTCTCTCTAAGGAGGGGCAATGCCTTAACCTCCCAAAGTCTATCTAATGGTGAGAATTTCAGGCCTGCCAGTAAAGGCATCTAGGGTCTTGAAGATTTTTCATTGACATGTGGTGACTCTTGGGGGAGATGGATTTTTCTCTTGCTCTCATGTGAAGGGCTAACTAAAAGATGAGAGGGAACTGGAGGTAAGGCACTTTTATGAGCTCAGTTTTATGGTTCATAACTGAAACTGGACCAGGAAAGGAAGTATCCAAGCTACGGAAAAGGCTGATTAGTCTGTTGCTTTCTGAAGCTGACAAGACAATTTTCTGCTTTATTTTCCTTGGCCCCAGAGGACAGAAGCAGCAGTAATGGATGGATGTTCCAAAGAGGCAAATTTAAATTTAGGCTTGATGTCAGGAAAAACTTCCTAATGGGGAGGGCTTTCCAATGGAATGGACTGCCTGGGGAAGTGAGGGGTTCGATGTGGGTCTTTGAACAGAGATGGATGACTCCCTTTCAGGGATGCAGGAGAGGGGATTCTTGTTCAAGTATGGTATGGACTAAGCAACTTCTGGAAACCCCTCCAATCTCAACATTCCAGTATCCGGGGATTCTCTTGTTTGTGCCATCTGGGTTCTACGTGGTGCCTTCCCTGGTGGGATGAGGCTGGGCCAGACATCAGCCACAGAGCAAGGCCCCACCCAGAGGCCCACTCTCATTGCCAGTTCCCCACACGCTCCTTTGCCTTTCTGAAATCAACAGCATTACCTCTAGGAACCAGAAGGGGATAGAAAATTTCAATCCCAACTCTTCTCCTGCCATGTTTTTTTTTCTTTTAGGGCCTAAAATCCCTCAGGAAAGAGTCACAGGAAATTACACAGATTTTTTTTTTATAGAAATGGGGGGCTCTTGACTGTTGTTTGAGTCTGTAAACTATTAGAGACAACGATGTGCATCTGCCCCCGATTAGTGGAGACAAGGAATAAAAGGAAAATTCTCTTATGTTGTGATGAAGCAGGGACCTTTCTCTTTTCCCTTCCTTCCCTCTCTCTTAGGAGGATCTACGTGTGCATACAATGATTGCCCCTTGACAGGAGATCAGTAAGACTTTGCCACAAAGCCATCCTCATCCTGGGGCCCTGCCCAGCATTTTAGAGGGCAGTAACAGCACTATGGACAGTAACATTCTGTGAGCAGAATGATCTTTTAAGATGGCAAACATGGAGGAGCCAGTGGGCTGAACTTAGAGATGGAAAGACCTGGATTCAAATTCTGCTCTTTGTTTATTAGCGTGTGATTATGATTAAGTCATTTAACTTCTCCTTAGTTTTCTCTTCTCCAGGAGGAAGAAACTGAGCCCACAGAAGTGTGCTCAAGGTTACACTTTGGTTTTTAATCTAAGACTCTCCCCCTTTAGATTGCCTTGTATTTGCTTCTCCATTTTACTGATAAGAAAACTGAGATGGCTAAGTGATGCACTGGGCCTGGTATTGCTAAGACTCGAGTTAAAAATCTTGCCTTAGATATTTACCAACTGTGTGATCCTAAGCGGGTCATTTAACTTCTGTCTCACTTTTCTCATCTGTCAAGTGAAGATAATAATGGTCCCAACTCCAGGAGTTGTTGTGAGAATAAAACAAGGTGATATGTGCAACGTGTTTGCAAATTTTAAAGCTCTTTAGAAATGCTGGCCATTATGATCCCCCGTTTGATTGGAAGCTCCTTGAGAATAGTTGTCTTTTACCTCTTTTTATATCCCCAGTGCTTAGCACAGTGACTGGCAATAATGGGCACTTCATATGTTTACAGATTGCTTGATTGATTGAGGCTTATGGAGGTTAAGTATCTTATCGATGGTCAGGGAGCAGAAAATGAAATTTGGAGTCATAGAATTACAAAAGTCATTTCATTACTACATTGTCTCTAGGAAGGAACACATCTAAATCATCCCAAATGGATGACGGGATTGTCAAGAAGTCAAGATGCATTTATTAATTACCTACTGTATTCTGGACACTGTGCTAACCACCAGAGATAAGAAAAGCAAACAAATCAAAAATCGGATTCCTGCCCTTTAGAGGCTTTCCATTTCTACAGAGGAAGATGTCACTAGGTCCATAGGAGATGCATACAAAGCACATGGATTTGATGAGAGGGCATACTGTTATAAGTGACCCTCTGCTCATGTCTCCCCTACCCATGTCTCGTGCATACAATTGACCTGGAAGAAAGATGGATCTGTCTCTACCATGGTTCGGAAGCTTCTGAGCCACCAGGCTGTAACACCAGCCCCTAATTCCCTTGCATTTGAAAATATGTGCGGGCCTCACTCGGCCTAATGGTCAAGTTTTGCGTGTGTGTGTGTGTGTGTGTGTATGAGCTGATGTCTGCAAACCTCTCTGGACCCTCAGTTCACTGCATGGACAGAAGTCTGACTTTGGCTAAGTGAGCCCCTGCCCATGGTGTTCCAAATTAAGAAGTGTTGGGAGTCCCATGAGTTTTTAGACCCATTTCCAAGGCAGAGCTGTTTGCATAAGCCTCAGATAAACATGCTGGGCCACATGATTTCCCAGGCCCTGCCAAACACTCTGAAGTTTGCCCTTCGCTCATTATGAGTCATTTGGACTGGCGGGATCCAGTTTCCATTCTTAGCCCCGGCTGTTTAGACTTTAAAATCAGTAGTGGTTTTGTGTTTCCCCTCAGCTGCTGGAATGCAAAGGGCTGGGAGGCTTTGCCATCTTTAGGCCTCTCTCGAGACAAACAACTCCAGAGCTGGGGAGAGCTTAGTTTCATCTCACAGCAGATTTGCTGTCATTTTTCTTCCAGGAGGAGCCAGAGAGCCCCTGGCCAGGGGCTGTGGGCACATGGGAGAGCCTTGCCACTTCTCCCTTGGCCTCTGGCCCTTGGACACTATTCTGGGCTATCTAACCTTTGAAGTCTGTGTAGTCCATCGGGATGAAGGGACTGAAGCTGGATTGTTGTGGGCAAGGCAGGCTGGAGACATGAGGCAATGTATTTGGACAGCAGGGAATTTCCCTGCTGGGGACTTTCTTTTCATAGCTTAGCTGAGGAAAGGGCTCTGGTTCCCAGGTGTCTCGAAACTTTAAAATGATGGAGAAATGAAATGAGATTCATACTAACTCTATAAGCATTTTAAAAATATCTTAAAAAATACCTAGACTTGTCTTAAGCTCTGGAGATACAAGGACTTTCTTCTATTGGGGAAAAACCATTTCATACACAGATAAGTAAACTCTAATATAGAAACAATATAATGGGTGGTGGGGAAAAAAACAATAACAAATGGCTGCATTAGGAAAGACCCATCTAAGAAGCAGCAAAGAAGCTGCGCCTTGAAGGGATTTGGGGGTTCTGAGAGGTGGAGGTGAGAAAATAGCTCATACTAGACATTAGAGACCACCATCTGTAAGGACATGGTAATAGGAAATGGACTGTCATGCATGAGGAATAGCTAGGAAGCTAATAAATGGAAGGAAGTACTGAATGATATAAATCATGAAGGCCAGATTACAGAGGACTTCATATATCTAAGAGGGGAGTTTGCATTTTGTCCCAGAGGTCAGAGGCCAGTGGAGTTTCTTGAATATGTGAGTAATGCATTCATACCTGTGCGTTAGACCTATCACTTTGGCAGGTATCTTGAGGATATATCGGCCAGGGGAGAGGTAGGGAGAGCAGTTGGAAAACTCTTGGCAATAGTCCAAATGAGAGGTGATGAATGCTTAATCTAGTGTGGTAGCTGTGGCAGTGGAGAGAAAGAAATTATTCCAAGAGGAGTTTTGGAAGTAGAAACAAGACTTGGGAATTGATTGACTGTGAGGGAAGCAGTGTGAAGGAGAGGAAGGGGTTGAGGCTAGGTAAAAAGTTTGGAACCTGGGTCAATGCCTGAAAAAATGGCGATGTCTCAATCCTAGCTTTATGGTCCAGGGAGTTCCAGATGTGTTCAGTCATTATTTGCACTTGATTGCACAGATGTCAGACTCACCTCACAAGTCAAGTCAACAAGGATTTCCTAGGCACCGACTTGATTCCCAGTGCATAGTAGAAAGAACACTGGACCATGAGTCTTAACCTTGAGTTCCATTTCTGTCTCTGATACCAACCAGATGAGCATGAGTATGTTATTTAGGCTTCTTGAGCTTCATCATCTTCATCTGCAAGATGAAAGGATTGAACTAGATTACCTCAAAGGTTCTTTCTAGATCCAACATTCTGTGATCACTTTCCTACAACAGATGTTAGTTCTTGTCTCTCTGGACATAGCTCTTATAAATGACCAACTTCCTGACATTATTGTTGTCTGTCTCTGCTTCCATTCCTTCTATTTGGAGGACAAGGACATCCAAAGATATCTTAAGGCCCTAGGTCTTCTACAAATAGAGTGAGAGAAAGGTAGTGTGTTTTGCAATAGGAAGCTACCACAGAACTATGTGCAGAAAATCTAGCAAAGGACCATATATTTGTCCACTAATGTGAGTTCCTTCCCTTCCTTTGTGCCTCCTTCCAAAAAAAAATCAAAAAGATAAACAAGTCTTTGCCTTCTATGGCCATTCTACTAGTTGAGAGCAAACCCTTTGGTAGGAAGGAGGAAACTGTCTCCCCATCCATTTAGTTCTTTTGTTAAGATCCTTACATTAAATCTACTAGCCACTTTCTTTGAGGATATGATGGAATAGAACATGTGGTCCCTAATAAGTAAGGCTTTTAGAAGGCAAATTATTTAGGGATGATTCTTTTCCCCCTTTCCTTGACTTGTTTTCCTAAGCCTCAAAATATAAGGACACTCTTGTGAATCTCAAGTCTCACCAAAAACCATGACCTTTCCTCTCACATGGAGACCAAAATCTCTCTGGGAAATGAATACCCAGTACCATAGAGAACAAATTGGGCACATCTGGATGAGTTCTCCTTAATAACCAGAGACCAAAAGGGTGGAGTCAACCAAGTAGATCTGACTCTCAGCCTTAGACTTCTCCCATGCATTTTCTTTCCTAGGGAGCTATCCAGGGTGCTGGACAGAGTTCTCAATATCTGCATCTAGTCTTTGACATTTCATGAATCAGCTTTAATCTCTTAACTTTGATAACCTCTGACTTTAGATACTTGACCTTGACCCCTGCCTGCCTATCCTTGGTTCTACCTTATTCTGCATTCTATAAGAGGTCGGACCCTAGATCTGGTTCTTAACAGAACTTGCAGAATTAAAAGGTTTACTCTGTATTGGATCACAGAATGGGAGAGCTTTGTTTGGAATAGTTAAAGATGAAAGAGTAATAAGTATCTGTCACTTTCTACCTGTGTATCTGTACTAATCCCATTTGATCTCTTAGGTCTTATCTATACCTTGGAGTATTGGTCTAGGCCAGGGCTTCTTAAGCTTTTTGCATTCCTTTTGCCTAAGAAATTTTTACGCAACCCTGAGTATATAGGTATGCAAATCAAACATTTACTGATAATAAATCATAATTTTGTGACCTCTACATTATAGTTTTTGAACCCTACAACCTCATATGGGGTTGTGATTCACAATTTAAGAAGCATTTAAGTTTGTAGATAACCTCTCGGGTCACTTCTATTTCTGATTCTAGAATACAAGATCCTAATATGGTCTGGGAAGACTTGGGAGACGCTTTTCAGATCCATGAGGCTGACTTTCTGGACAAAGCTGATTAGCCCTTTGCTTTTTGTTTCCATCCCACAGAATGTCCCCCAGGAAAATTTGGCAGTAATTGTTTGGGATCCTGTTCCTGTGGAGGGGCCCCCTGTGATCGGTTCACAGGACAGTGTTTGTGTCCTGCAGGGAAGACTGGGGATGGGTGCAGTAAAGGTAAGAGACTGGGCAGGAGCAATGTCACCTTTCCTCTCTGCCATTCTTTTTTTTTAATTTTATTTTTTATGCCTTTTTTAATTAAAACTTTTTATTTGAAAAACATATGTATGGGTAGTTCTTTAACATTGACCCTTACAAAGCTTTCTGTTACAAATTCTCCCCCCCCCAGTCCCTCCTCTCTACCATTCTGAGGGAACAGCTTCCCCATGTGTTCAGCATGGGGCAATTGGTATTATAACTATATTGGTATAACTAGCTGGAAGAATATCAGACCTGGAGTCTGGTAGATTTCAGATCACACATCTGGTATATACTGGTTGTGGGTCTCTGGACAAGTCATTTAATTTCTGAGTGCACTAGGAAACTCTCTAAAATCATAAATTGCAGTGGAGTTATGATCCAAAGTAGTGAAGGGAGTTTTCTCATCCAGGAATTTTTTGTATCAATGAAATCATAGGTCTAAACTAGTCCCAGTCCTTATTATCAAAATAATCATCATTATCATTATTGTTCTCTCTTTACTGTAAACTACTTTAATGAGTGTTTCTTATGTTATTAATGTATTAGTATATATTATCATATTAACACATCAGTGTATCTTATGATATACCACAAATAATTATATATTATATTACTCTTTTTCACAGTAGAGCACCTTTCTGAGTGGTTTTCCAGCCCACTTGAGTGATGTTGCTTATACACACATATGAACACGTGCATATATACGCATATATATATACACAGATTATATTCCCTAACCAAACAAAGAAATCCACAGCAGATCCTGTGGCAGATCTCAGGTTTAGTAGCAAATTAGCTGCCCCAAGAGAGAGTGTTTCCAGCCCTTCCAAAGTACCTGCTACCTGTGTGGATTTTTGGAAGAAAAAAGAAAGTCTGGTCTGAGCACATTCTGACTCCTCTTTGCTGGGCTGGGCCGGGGGGTTTAGATTGTCCTGATGGGCGCTGGGGTCCTGGCTGCCAAGAGATCTGCCCTGCCTGCGACAATAGTGTTGGCTGTGACCCGGTGACCGGAGCCTGCCTATGCCTCCCCGGATATATCGGCAGCCATTGCCAGGACTGTGAGTGCCCCCCCTACTCATCCCTGTTGGGAGATTGGTCAGAGATACGTGGCCCAGACACCAGCCTCTTGGAGCCATGGCTCACCACACACCTTTCTCCTCGACAGTGTGCCCAGCGGGCTCCTTTGGGCAGGGCTGCCAGCTCCGGTGCTCCTGTGGGAATGATGGGCACTGCCACCCTGGGACTGGGCGCTGTAGCTGTGCCCCTGGATGGACTGGCATCAACTGTAGAAGAGGTGGGTAGTGCCATCGGGGCTTTTGATTAAAAGGGGGAGTCCTTCAGCTTTTGCTCAGTTACCTTCCCATTCGCCTGCTATCGGGCTCTGCACCTTGCTATCTGAATAACCTCTACGGGTTTAATGTTTCCATCTGTGAAACAATGCCCTGACATTCTCTGTTCTGAGCCCCTCATGGCTCTTGTATCTTATGATCTAGGTTCTTTCTCCCCATCCTAGTCCCCCTGCCTAGCACTGATATTCTCCATTTTATGTTCTCGGATCCTTTGTGCCTTGAACATTTTATGATCCTATGTAGCTCTCTGAAATTCTATGTTCTGAGGTCCTTTTCATTTTTGACAACCTATATTATAAAGTCCTCCAAAAATTCTAACATCATATCCTAAAATACCTTCCCACTTCAAACTTTTGTGTTCTAATGTGCTTTCTAGCACTGATATTTTGTTCTGTGGTCTTTCCCAGCTTTGACATTCTCTGTCTCAAAGGTCCTTTCCAGCTCTGACACCCCATGTTCTAGGTTCCTTTCTAGCTTTGACATTCTCTGTCTCTAAGGCCCTTTCCAGGTCTGATATCCCATGTTCTAGATTCATTCCTCACTCTCATATTCTCTGTACCTAAGGACCCTCCCAGATTAGACATTTTCTGTCGATAAGGTCCTTCCTAGCTCTTATATTCTCTATGAGGTCCTTCTTAGCTCTGACATCCCATGTTCTAAATTCCTTCCTAGCTCTGACATCCCATGTTCTAGGTTCCTTTCTAGCTTTCATATTCTCTGTTCCTAAGGAACCTCCCAGATATGACATTTTCTGTCCATAAGGTCCTTCCTAGTTCTTACATTCTCTGAGGTCCTTCTGAGCTCTGACAAGCCATGTTCTAAGTTCCTTTCAGCTCTGACATCCTATGTTCTCTGTCCCTAAGGAACCTCCCAGATATGATATTTTCTGTCCATAAGATCCTTCTTAGCTCTGACATTCTCTATCTATGAGGTCCTTTTCAGCTCTGACATCCCATAGTCTAAGATCTCTACCAAATCTTACATTTTGCAATCTAAGATCCCCATCCCTGTCCTGAGATCCCTACAAGCTGTTTCCCTTGCTCAGACAGGAGGCTTCTTCTACTCCAACCTTCTCTGTATCTGCCAGGGAGTCTGTTCCTTGGGGATGCCTTGAGATTGGTTCCTTGGAGTAGGGATAAAAGGGGAGAACCCCCTACCCACTACCATCCTAGCTTGCTCTCTGGATAGTTTCCTCCATTTTCCCCTCCTTGCTTCCTGTCCCTCATGGCTCGGTTCCTTTCTACCACCTAGACAGTGTGTCCCCAGGCTCTTTTTGTCTCTAGCCATCTCCAGTAGGGGCGGGGGGCCTTCATGGGGCAGATCAGTGACTTGAGGCTCACTTTCAGCTTGTGACATGGGTCGCTGGGGCCCGGACTGCAGACACTTCTGCAACTGTAGCTACAACCACGGGAGCTGTGATCCAGTGAGTGGGCAGTGTGTCTGTGAAGCCGGCTACACTGGCCTTCGCTGTGACCAGAGTGAGTAGCTCCCATATGTGTGTGGGGAGGGCTTCTGACCTGGAGAGCAGCCTCCCATTGGGGGCGGGGTCTAAGGGGTTTCAGTGACCCACCAGGTATCTCTCTCATGGGCTCCTTCCTTCTGTCCCTGTCTCATTCGGCCCGTTCCCCTCACAATTTGGGCTGGATTTGCTGATTGCCAGTGGGCTGAGTGAGATCCTTGAACTCCAAGTTCCTCTAGATCAGTGTTTGGGAGTGGGAGGGAGAAACCTCCTGGCCTCTCTGCTTTGATTCCTATCATTAAAACAGAGGACGTTTTGACAAAGTATTATCTTACTAATGAGGGAGTTTTCTTTTTTTTATAAGATTAGTTTTAAGTTCATTTTATCAATTTAACTTTTTACAAGATTAATAGATTTAGATTTTAAAGGGATCTCTGTAGTCATTTAGTCCAAGACTTTTTTGTATCAGGAAACTGAGGTAGGAAGAGGTTAAGTGCCATGTCCAAAGTCACACCAATAGTAAGCATCATGGGCAGGTTTTGAAGCTAGATTCCCACTCTAAAGTCAGCACTCTTTCCTGTACCAGACTTTATTTTGTCTTCAATCAGAAGATGCTCTGCACATGTAACAAGGGGACATATTGCAATGAAAAAGTGGCTGGTTCAAATTCCTATTTTGCCCATTTATCAGTGAGACTTTAGGCAAGTCACTTCTGTTAGGTGAGGGCATTGGGCTGGGTGAGCCCTAAAACCCTTTGAGTTGTAAATGGATGATGAGGACCCATTTGGAGCTTAGCTTAGTAACTGGAACAAGGTGACCTTGGCTAAAAGTGAACCCAGGCGAGTCTTCCCAGATGGTGGAGTCTCTCCTCACCAACTCAATCTCCTTCCCCATTGCTCATGACTCTGAACCCAGGTTTTGTTTGAACCCAGCTGAGTAGGCGCTTTGGGAGACTAGTGAGCTCTCCGTTTGTCTTTGGAAAACCTTCGGCTTTAAAGAACCTTATTCCCCGACTAATGCATTGTTGGTGGACTTGTGCAATGATCCAACCATTCTGGAGAGCAATCTGGAACTATGCCCGAAGGGCTATCCAACTGGGCATACCCTTTGACCCAGCAATGCCATTGCTATATCCCAAAGAGATCATAAGGAGCCACATATGCAAAAATGTTTGTGGTAGCAAAGAACTGGAAAATGAGTAGATGCCCATCCATTGGGGAATGGCTGAACAAGTTGTGGTACATGAAGGTAATAGAATATTAATGTTTTATAAAAAATGATGAACAAGCTGATTTTAGAAAAATCTGAAAAGATTTCCATGAACTGATGCTGAGTGAAACAAGCAGAACCAGGGATACACTGTGCACAGTAACAGCAAGATTGTGCAATGATCAGTTATGAAACACTTGGTTCTTCTCAGCGGTTCAGAGATCTAAAGCAATCCCAGTAGACTTTGGACAGAAAATGCCATCTACATCCAAAAAAAGAACTAGTAAATGTAAATCAACACGTTATGTTCACTTCTTTTTTTCTGCTTTTTAAAAATCTCTCCCATGTTTTTTCCCTTTTGCTCTGATTTTTCTCTCCCAACATGATTCATAGAGCAATGTGTATTAAAAAATAAATAAATTTAGTAGGAAAAGAACCGGATTCTTCAAGCAGTGGTCAGTGCTCAGCCCACTAGAAATAGGCAAATAAATGCTGATTTTAGAGCTTGTCTCTGTATCTCCCATCAGAGAAGGGAAGGAGGTAGATCTGGGAGATAAGGATGGAAGAAGGGAGTCCACTGTAGGCCTTAACCCATTTGTCTGCATGTGTCAGAGTGTCCTCAGGGCTGGTTTGGGCTGAGCTGCAGTCGGCGCTGCCAGTGTGACAATGGAGCGGCCTGTGACCATGTCAGTGGGGCCTGTACCTGTGGGGCCGGCTGGAGGGGAACCTTCTGCGAGCGAGGTGAGTACTGCCGGGCCCCTACACCATCCATGCCCAGGGAGCTGAGAGGCTGGGACTGAGAATGAGAGCAGAGTCCTAGGCCAGATGTCCAGAGTGTGTCCAGCTCTGGAAACAGGAGCACACTAAGGTGAGATTCCCTTTTCCAGGGATGATCCTAAGGAGTCCCCAGGGAGTGAGTTGGCCCATCCATGTCCCTGTACCATAGGGGTCCTGGTGTGCTGGGGAGGGACCAGACATAGGCAGGTGAGGGGGAACGGGGAGATTTTCCATGAACCTCTGTGTGGGGAGCTCCCAATGAAAAAACTCACTTCCAGTCTAGACGAACACCTTCTCTGTAATTTACAGTCTAAGGTAATGGCCTAGAAGGGTGAGAGGGTCTTGCTGAGGGTCAATGATGATTATAATAATAATAGCAGCAATAATAATGGTAACGTTGATAGTAAAGGCAGCTGGAGTCAGGCAGACCCGAGTTCAAATGCAGCTTCAAACATATACTAGCTGTATGATCCTGGATGAGTCACTTAGCTCAGTTTGCCTCAGTTTCCTTATCTGTAAAATGAGCTGGAGAAGAAAATGGCAAACCATTCTAGTATTTTTTTTTTACCAAGAAAACCCGGAATGGGGTAATGAAGGGTTAGATCTAGTTGAAATAACTGAACGACAACAATAATGATAGGGACTAGACCTGAGAATTTGGTGATACGGCTGGGTGGTGCAGTGTGTAGAGCACCAGGTCTGGAGTCACAAAGACCTGAATTCAAATCCAGCCTTAGATGCTGGCTAGCTGCGTGACTCTGGGCAAGTCACCCAAATTTTGGTTTGCCTCAGTTTTCTGAACTATGAAATGAGGAGCATAACAGAACCTACCTCCCAGGGTAGTTGTAAGGATCAAAAGAGATGATAGTTGTAAAGTGCTTAGCACATAGTAGGTGCTATATAAATGTTAACTACCAGCTATTATTGATACAGACTCTATTAATGCAAGGGGTAACTTCTCTGAAACTTAGGGCCACTTAAAAGCTAAATGACTTACCAGGGGCCACTCAGCCAGAATATCACACAGGAAGAGGAAGAACTCCTTGATTTCAGACTGACTCAGTCTTCAATGGAGAGAAGTCCAGAAAAAAAGGGGGCAGAGGTGGTTGAATGCACTCACTTCCCCAGGCTTTCTCTCCTTATAGCAGATAATAATAATAATAATAATAATAATAATGATAACACATTTCTCTAGTGCTTTGGGAAGCCAGCAAGCCCTCAGAACAAAGGATCTCAGACATTATTTCATGCAGAATGAAATAATCCCTCTTCTGGCTCTCTTTACCCCATGTGTGATGGCCCTGCATGAGGGAGGGAGGGAGGGAGAAAGGATGGTCACAAGTGGGCCCCATGGGGCTTAAGCGGGTTAGGAATCTTGGAGGGAAAAAAAAAACACCCATGTTTTCAGTTCTCGGTTTGCCAAAAGCAATGTGTTCTTGGGCAGTAGAACATCCCAGTTCCTTTCCTGGCCTGGCCCAGGGCAGGGGAATAGGCCCCCTGCCTCAGCCCGCCAAAGAGGGAGGGAGAGCGCTGCCAGGGTGAGGAAGCCATCCAGACTGCAGTTCACAAGTTGGTGCTTTGCTCCCTTAGGGGTTTGGCTGTGGAGAACTTACCCTCCTGCCAATCCTGCTGGCATCTTTCAGATCCCTTGAGCCTCCAGGGGAACCTGCTATAAGTAGATACCTTGAAAGGAGCCAGGGGAAAAGAGATGGCTTTTACCCAAGGGGTCTCTGTTAATGCCCCTCCCTGGAGGAGGTACCCAGGGCCTCTTCTAGGGCTACAGGACTCCCCCAGACTCCTAATCCTTCTGAACCTTCTGAAGCTCCAGCTAGGAAGGGCAGAAAGGGCTCTGATGGACTCTGCTTCTGAGTCCAAACCCTGCTTTTCTCCCCTTTTGGCTAGATCCTTTCCCTGCTGTTTCTCTTTCTAGTATCACTGAGACATCATTTTGGGGGCTCCTGTGGGGTTCTGGTTCAGAAGAGGAGAGGGCTGTCCTAAGCAAACCTACATCCCTATCTTGTTAGGGGGATAGGAGTGACAACAGCAGACTTCCCCTCACACCCACGGAAACCGAGTCACTGAGAAAAAGTTTCCTGAGAAAGACCCCGCTCGTGGCATAGTGGGCAAAGGAGGAAGGCTTGGGGGACTGGCCAGTGTGCAGTCAGGAGGGAGTTTGTCTGTCTGGGGAGGCAGGGAGGAAAGGAAGAGGCCAGGGCTTGGCTAATCGGTGCTATTCTGCGCTGGTAGAGGTTAATCTGAAGAGTATGAAAATTAGATTTAAAGCTCCAAGAGACCAGTTAGTGCAGCCCTTGGATTTTACATGTGAGCAGATTGGGGGACAAGAGTGCCCTAGGTCGGGAGATCACAGAAATTGTCCAGTCCCTTGATTTCACAGACAAGGACACTGAGGCTCAGTAAGGAAAAGTCTCCATCCCAAGGCTTCAGATTGGAATTGAAGCCCCCTGAGTCTTGTAGCCCACCAGCAGAGGGCTGCTCCCACCCCAGCCCATCTAGAGGAAAGCATGAGGGCAGGGTCTCCTTCCTCACTGCTCGGTGACTGTGTTCCCCACAGAATGCCCTGCTGGCTTTTTTGGCCTGGAGTGCCGGGGCACCTGCCAGTGTGCCAACGGAGCCCCCTGTGATCATGTGAGTGGCAGCTGCCTCTGCCCTGCCGGCTGGATCGGCCCCAGCTGCAACCAGAGTGAGTCATGGTCCTACCTGCCCGTTGGGTTTATTGGGAATGGGGGAGGACGGAGCAGATCCCATCCAATGCTTTTGCTTTGGTTCCTGAGCCTCTGTGTCCCTGACACACTGGGGTCTTGCGGGGAGGAGAGGGTGATGGCATAAGGCAGGAGAAGCCACCCAGAGATAAAATGCTGGCTAGGTGTGCCCACCAGCTGGACAATAGAGACGCAGCCTCAGTTTCCCTTGTGTTGTCCTGTCTGTGGGTACATAGTGTGGACCTTGGTAAAATGGAGGCTCCCTAAAAGCAGAACCTGCTTCCTTTACATATTTATAATCCCCAGTGCCCACAGAGTGCCTGGCACACAGTAGGTGCTTAGAAATGCTTGCTGAATTATCTTGAGTTGGGTCTAGAAAGAACGGGAGGGTTTCAAACAGATGGAGACAGGCCTGATGGGAACGGCCCAAGCAAATGTAGCTTCTCACAGCTCCTTCTCTCCCAGGGTCCCGCTTCTCCCTCCCTCTGCCCCCTTTTCCTTTTCTACCCGTCCCCTCACTGAGAGCTTCTAGCCCCCAGTCTTGCCTGATTGGCACCCAAGTCTGCTTCTCTCCCTGCAGCCTGCCCAGCTCACACCTATGGGGACAATTGTAGCCTGTCCTGCAGCTGCTTCCATGGGGCCTCCTGCGACCCAGTCAATGGGCAGTGCCTGTGTGCCCCCGGCTGGATGGGGCCCACCTGCCAACAAGGTAAATTCTGGGTCCCAAGCTTCACTAGGTCCTAGGAGCTCAGAGGAGGGAGAGAAGGCAGCTGCCTTCATCTACATACAAGGGAAGTTCCCCCTTCTGTCTTGTTTTCCCACCTGCCCTCTGGAGGGGCAGTGCCAGCCCCTCCACGAGGTCCTCTCTGCTTGTGCTCCAGCTTGCCCGGTGGGTCTCTATGGATCAAACTGCCACCAACATTGCCTTTGTCGGAATGGTGGGACCTGTGACCCCATCTCAGGCCATTGCTCGTGTCCAGAGGGGTGGATTGGTCTGGCCTGTGAGCAAGGTGAGCCTGAAAGAAAAGGGCCAGAGGGAGGGATGGAGGAAGGGGAGGTGGTGTAGGGAAGGGAGCTTGGAGACAGGTCTGAGCATCCTGAGGGTCAGCTGGATGTTCCCAAAGCCTCCTAAGCAGCTTTGTGGGCATGGTGTGTGTGTGTGTGTGTGTGTGTGTGTGTGTGTGTGTGTGCAGGTTGCCAGCCTTGCCCTTGGAGTAATGAGAGCCCTCTGTTTAAGTCTCAGCTCTCTCTCACATTTGCTAACTGTGAGACCATGGGCCAGCCTCAGTTTCCCTCATCTGTAAAGCAGGGATAATATTAGGACTTCCTATTCCTTGAGGACTAACAGAGGGAAGGTATTTTATATCCCTTAAATCACTATAATATGAGCAATAATTATTGGGTTGTAGTGGAAATTAGGCTGGTCAGGGACCAAAGGGGATGTGCAGTTATTGCTAAGAATCAGCCGAAGGGGATTTCACTTATTACTGGGAATTAGGTCGACCAGAAGGCTGATGGCGATAGCCCCGAACATCAGCAGGGACAGGTCTGGGATCTCAGAGGCCTTCCTTTCCCACCTTATCCCCCTTTCTATAGGTGGAGAAAGTGAGTCCCACGGAGATGGAGGCCACACAGGGAGTAAATGCCATCTTCTGCTCCTCCTTCTAAGGGGGCCCTGGCAAAATCAGGAAAGGGGACGGCAGAGAGGGATCATGGCAGCGGCCTGGCCAAGGCTCTGAGGCCATCTCCATGAGACATGTAGAATTCAGAGCTGGAAGTCTCCCCATCCAATCTTCTCATTGGCCATTGAGAACCCAAAATTCCAAAGAGAAGGACTGTGGTTTAAACTTGGGTGCCCTGTCTCCCAAACCCTTTCTTCTCCATCCAGAAAGCCCTCTGCCACTGGACATTAGCTTCCCTTATCCTGAGCAGGAGTCTGCCAATCAAACCTGCCCCTCCCGGGGATGCCCAGGGCCCTAGGACATGCAGAGCTTTTGTGGGGGGTTCACATGACACTAATTCCCAGTTCTGCCGTGGTCCCTCGGTGTGACCCTCCATCACCCCCACCTTTCTCTGTGTTAGTTTTCAAACAAATGGAAATGGAAATCTGTGGCCCTTGCCACCCCCCTGATCAGCCTGAAGCATGACCAGCCCCCCAAGGGGCTCCCCCCTGGCAAGCTGCCTCCCTGGGAACTTTGGGAATTCTCTTATCGTTCTTGGCTTCCCTAGAATGCCTCCCGGGGAAGTTTGGAGCTGACTGTCAGCAGAGCTGTGACTGCCTGAATGGCGGCCATTGTGACCGGCGCACAGGGGAGTGCATCTGCTGGGCTGGTTGGACTGGAGAGAGATGCCAGCACCGTAAGTGACCGTCACCTGGATAGCCTCACAGGCCAGTGGTCAGATATGCCATTCCTAGAAAAGCTCATGCAAAAACACAAATGGGTGTGCAGGTGTGGAGTCAACACATATAAAGACAAATGAACGTGGACACACGGATACATTTTCAATTCAATTCAATAAACATTAAGCAACTACTGTGTGCCAAGTACTGGGGATACCAAAAAAGGCCCAAGCTATCCCTATCCTCAAGGAGCTTACAATCTAACAGATACACCTGTACATAGGCAGGTAACAAGCAATTATTTAGCACCTACTGTATACCAAGCATTGTGCTAGGTTTGAGGGATGGAAATACAATCATTGAAACAGCCTGTGCCCAAAGGAGCTTACATCCTACTGGGGGGACACAATAAGACATTCATACAGAATACATAAAAAGAGATTATAAATAGCAGGTGGTTAGAGAGGGAGGGTACTGGCACTCAAAGGAATAAAGAAAGGCTTTGTGTCCAAAGTGGGCTTGAGCCGGACACCCAGACAGAAGAGGTGGCTTTACCCTTGAAGGATAAGAAAGATTCTCTGAAGTTGGAGTAAGGAGGGAATGTATTCTAGATATGGAAAATGGTTAGTGCAAAGGTGCGGAGATGGGAAATGAAGGGTTGTGTGTGAAGAACAGTGAGAACACCAGTTTGACCAAAGCAGAAAGGGCTTGAGGGGGAGGATGTTCAGTGAGTCTGGAGGGAGCCAGGCTTCAAAAACTGAACAGAGGAGGTTATTATTAATTCTTAGTACTGATTTCTATTTATAAGAAGTTATTCATTTGAATCTAGAAGAATCGAAAGCCATGAATATCAAGTGAGAGGAATACAGGGCAGATGCTGCCTAGTCCAAACCCCTCCTTTTACAGACAAAGAAACTGAGGCCTAAGGAGGTGAATGACTGTACTCAGGGAGTAGGCAACATCAGAGGGGGAGTATCAACTGGGATCAGTGCTCTTTCCCCTTGCCACACTGGTCCTCCATATGTGGATGGGAGCATGCATGCACACAGTCACATAAATTAGGGAAGAAGGAAGGGAGGGAGGGAGGGAAAGAAGGAAGAAAGGAAGGAAAGAAGGGAGGGAGGAAGGAAAAGGGGAAGGAGGAAGAAAGGAAGGGAGGAAGAAAGGAAGGGAGAGAAGGAAAAGAGGGAGGGGAAGGAATGGAGGGAAGGAGGGAAAGAGGAAAGAAGGATGAAAATGAGGGAGGGAGAAAGGAAGAAAGGAAAGGATGAAAAATAGGGAAGAAAAGAAAGGAAGGAAGAGAGGAAAGAAGGAAAGAAGATGAGAGAAAGGAGGAAGAAAGAAAAAGGGGAGTAAGGAAGTGAAGGAAGGAAGAAAGGAGAAAGGAGAGTGAGAAAGGAAGAAATGAGAGAAAGGAGAGAGAAGAAGGGAAGGAAGGAAGAAAAGAGAAGGGAGGGAGGAAGGAAGAGAGAAAGAAAGGAAGGAGAGAGGGAAGGAAGGAAGAGAAGAAGGAAAGAAGGAAGCGTATAGAAGAAGGAATGAAAAGGGAGAGAGGAAGGAAGAATGGAGGGAGGGAAAGAGGAAAGGAGAGAAGTAAGGGAAGGAGAGAGGAGGGGGGGAGGAAGGGAGGGAGGAAAAAGGGTTAAGTTCTTACTCCATGCTATGCACTGTGCTAAGTGCTTTACAATCATTATCCCAACAACCCTGGGAGAGAGGTGCTATCAGTTTTATGGAATAGGAAACTGTGGCAAACAAGTCAAGTGACTTCCTCAGGCTCACCCAGCTAATGAGTGCCTGAGGCTGAATTTGAACTCGGGTCTTCCTGACCAGGTGCTGCACAGAGATACAGGTCAGGTGCCCCAGGCACTGAGTGCCCAGACAGAAACACGGGGATGTACACCCACCATAGCAGCTTATACCTAAAACCGAGTCGCATACTGGCACAGGTTGGCAGGGATGTGCAGATTTCCCCTCCCATGTGCATCTGTCCCCTTCTGCGGCCCCAGTGCCCCAGCTGGCATCTTTGTGGTGGATGCATGGGGGTCTGTGCTTAGGGCAGGTCTTTCTTCTGCTCAGATGGCACTGGGGGTGCATCCCTCCCTCACACTCCTCCCCCCCTTCATCAGCCTGGCCAGCTCAGAGGAAGCCTCTCCTGGAGCCCTGGCCAGTGCCTCCTTCTGGCATCATTGCTCCGCTTGCTGGTGGCTTGGTCCCTGGCCCGGGTCAGCGGGCACGCTGGTACTGCCAGCTTCCTGCAGGCCGCAGGGCCTTGGCTGGAGGCCTCTTGGCCTGCCCTGGGAGCACAGGTATGGGAAACCAGCTGTGAGCACTTCCTTTGTGCCAGCTGTGAGGATAAGAAGGAGGGCGCCCAGCTGGGCAGCCCACAGTGGGGGAGCGGGGGCTCTCCTGCTGCCTTTCCTGCCCCAGGGCTTCTGATACTGGTTAGTCCCAGCCCACCATGGGAAGGCCCAGGCTCAGGATGATGAGGCAGGCTGCTGGGCCTGTTTAAGCTGTGCCAAGGCTCAGGAAAGGTCAGAAGCCAAAGATGGCACGTTTCTGTCCCAAGTCAATGTGCCCCCTGGTGGGGGAGGCAGGTGGGGTTCACTGCCTGGCCTTGCCCCCTGCCCTGCCCTGATTTCAGCCTGGGCTCCTTAAGCCTGGACTGCTGGCTCTGGCTCAGTGACCGTGCCCCAGACCAAAACCTGACCCACTGCCACAAAAAGCGGGGAGCTTGTGCCTTCTGTCCAGAGTGAGGTCTGACACCCTGGGAGCAGTCAGAGGCTCCGCCATCCCCCCCTTCTCTTCTTGCCTCACCCCCCACACCCTTTGTTCGTCTGCTTTGCTCCAGCCTGTCCAGAGGGCACGTTCGGGCTGCGCTGTGCCCAGCAGTGTGACTGTCGGCCTGGGGTGCCCGCCTGCCATGCCGTCACGGGCACCTGCCTCTGCCCCCCGGGCTGGCGGGGCCAGCGCTGTGAGAAAGGTGAGAGGCTGGGGGCCAAGTGGGATGTCTCCCTTACTCTCTGCCCCCCTCCTCCTTCATTTCCTCTCTCTCTTGGTCCTCCCCTGCTTCTCTCCCTCCCCTCCTCTCTCCCTCTGCTTCCCTTCTCCTCCTCTCCTTCCAGATCATGAGCCCTGGAGTTACAGAACCCCCAGTCTGGGTCCCCAGCATCTTCACTGACTATGCCTTAGTACTCTTGGGCCTCAGTTTCCTTGTCTGTGAAAACTTCCAAGGAAGACCATTTCTCCCTTTCTCCCCTTCCATCAACTGCTCGCCCCTCACCCCTAGTTCATCCTCCCCTTTTGCCTTTCCTTCCCCCCCCAAACTTCAGTCCTGCATGGAAAGGGAGAGGGGACGGATTATACCTTTGCAAATCCATCCTTTTGGGCCATCAGCTAGGAGCCCCATTGCCTGCTCCCCCATTTACCATACTGGGGGGTCCTCGGTCTGACGGCTCTGTCCTGCCCCAGCCTGGCTCCTTGTCCCTATTCCCAACCCTGCATGGCTCCCGCCCCCAAGGGGCTCTCAAAGGTTCCTGCTCTGGTCTCTGCAGCCTGCCTGCCAGGCTGGTTTGGAGAAGCCTGTGCCCAGCGCTGTACCTGTGCCCCTGGCATCGCCTGTAACCACATCACCGGAGAGTGCGGCTGTCCCCTCGGATTCACCGGCCTCGGCTGTGAGCAAGGTGAGCACCGGGAAAGGCGGGGGGACTTCCAGACCCACCCCCTCATTTTACAAAGGAAGCAAATTAGGTAAGTGACTTGTCCAAGGTCACACAGCAGCGACCGTCTCAGCAATCATCCCCAAGCCCAGTGCCTTCTCTACTATATCAAACGATTTCTTGATATAAAGAGCTTTTAAGCTATTGACAAACACCCACTTTTCTATTTGTAAGTTTTTGTACTTAGTCCTAAGGGAATACAAAAAGGCTAAGAAAGAATAGTCCCTGCTTTCAAGGGGTTTAACTCCCAATTCGTTGCCCACATTTTATCTCACTTATTGTTGTTGTTGGTCAGTCACTTAGTCACGTTTGCCTTTTTGTGACCCCTTGGACCACAGCACTCCACTTTCTCTGCATGTCTGTCCAAGCTCATGTCATTACTTTCATAGCACCATCTGTCCATCTCATCCCTAGCCATTCTCTTCTCCTTTTGCCTGCAACCTTTCCCAACATCAGTCTCACTAAGACTATTGTAACAGCCGCCATCTTGTCCCTCTGTCTTCGGTTGTCTCCCTCACCCACAAAGATAAATCGGTTTTCTCCTCTGCTGAACAACATTTTGTTAAGTTCGTTAAAGTATAAACTCCTCATCCTCCAGAAGACCTGCAACCTGGCTCCTTCTTTCTCGTCCAACCCCCACCTATTCAATAGGGATAGGAAATGGACCTATAATTGATTGATGGGGAACTCCCAGAAGAAGAAATTCTAACTATCAATGCAGATATAACTTTCTCTGATAGTCTTTGAGGGATTAAGTGATCTGTCTACACAAAAGTGGGCAGGATTTGAGCTCCCTTCCTAGTTTCAAAGCCATCTCCTTCTCTGCTGCACTATTCAGTATTCAGGGCAAACTAAACTGTTCCCCATTCTCATGGACCCTCTTCCCTGTATCTTTGTCTATATCTAAAAGTAATAAGAACAATAGCGATATGTCAATGTCACGATGATACCTCGTATTTCTAAAGCACCTACTGTGTGCCAGATCCTGTGCTAAGAGTTTCACCAATATTCAGCCTCACAACTTGGGCAGCAGGTGCTATTATCATCTCAGTTTTTATATTTAAGAAAACAGACACATAGAGATTAAGTGATTTACCCAGAATTACTCAGCTAGTAAGTGTCTGTATCTGGAATAGACTCGCCCTTATCTGTCTGTTGAAGCCCCTTCCCTCCCTTCAAGGACCAGCTCAGAAGCTACCTCCTCCATGAAGCCTTTCCTCTCCCTCCCAGTTGACACTGACCATCCAGTTCCCTGAGGACCTTTCTTTGGCTCTTTCCTTCTCTCCATCATGTCCTACATTGTATTTACAGACTTACATCTCTACCTGCTCTTCTACCCAGTAGATGGTAAGCTCCTTGAGGGCAGGATTGTGTCATTTGTCATTTTGTATCCCAGGTGCTTCTTCCAGAATTTTATACCCAGCAAGTGGGTATAAAACATTTGTTGCTCTTCAGTGAATGAACAAAAAAAATTATCATTCATTAAGTGTTTATTTTCTGCCCAACAATTGAATTAAATTTGCTGAGGAGGGTGAGGGAGGCTTGACACGTCTCACGGTGTTTGTTCTCCCCAGCCTGTCGTCCTGGGACCTTTGGGGTGAACTGTGGCCAGGTGTGCAAATGCTCCGGTGAGAACCAGGACTGCCACCCAGTGACGGGCGAGTGTGTGTGTGCTGCCGGCTTCCACGGTAGCGGCTGCCGGCTCCGTGAGTATTGCCCTCCGGGCCTGGGCACCCCCGTAGCAGGAGCATCTCCACACTTCCCTCAGCTGACTCCTCACTGAACCCAAGCCCATGGGCTTCTGCCACCTCCTCTCCTCCTCGTCCCTAGCCTCCTTGCAAAGTTAAGGGAATCTTGGGGGCAGACTAGGTCTAGGCCCAGGACAGTCGCTTGCCCCCTGACTTGCCCTCTCTCTCTTCTGTGCAGGGTGCCCCCCCTGGGCGCTATGGCCCTAACTGTGAGCGCCACTGTGCATGTCAGAACGGAGGCTCCTGTGATGCTGGCACAGGCACCTGCCGCTGCCCTCCTGGCTATGTTGGTGCTGACTGTGGCCTGGGTGAGTTGGGGGGCCCAGCCTGGGAGCTAGGGCTACAGATGCACAAAGACCCAGCCTTCTCCTGGGACTGGGGAGGAGAGAGGAGTGAGTCAGCAGGCGGGAAAGGAGCAGAAACTTGCCAGTTTGTCACCCTAGTGAGTCATTTAACCTTGGTCTGCCTTGATGCTCTCGTTTGTAAAATGGGGATACTAACAGTATCTACACAACACCTTTGTTGTAAGGATCAAATGAAGTAATACTTGTAAGGTGTAGTAGATATCTTTCCTTCCTTTTTCTTCCTCCCTCCCTTCTTCCCTCCCTTCCTCCCTCCCTCCTTCCTTCCCTCCTTCCTTCCCTCCTCTCTTCCCTCCTCCCTTCCTCCTTCCTTCCCTCTCTCTCTCCCTTCCTCCCTCCCTTCCTTTCTCCCTTCCTCCCTTCCTCCCCTCCTTGCCTTCCTTTCTCTCTTCCTTCCTTCCTCCCTCCCTCCTTCCTTCCTTCCTCCCTTCCTCCTTTCTTCCCTCTCTCTCTCCCTCCCTCCTCTTCCTCCTTCCTTCCCTCTCTCTCTCTCTCCCTCCCTCCTCTCCCTCGCTTCCTTCCTTTCCTGAAATCACACAGGTTATAAGGATCCCAGTCAGTGAACATCCTGCCCTACCACACCGCCCCCTTTCATTTTAAAGATGAGGAAACCAAAACACAGAGACAGCCACCTAATTGCATTAAGGAGTTAAGAGGAAGCTGAGGTTGGCACCTTGGTCCTATGACTCTTGATCCACTCCTCCCTCTACTTTCCCCCATTGTCCAGATGTAGGAAGTGATCTCAGTGATTCCCTAGTCTAATCCATCCCATGAAGCAAATAAGAATAGCTAGAATTGAGGAAACTGAGGCAGCCAGAGGTTCAGTGACTTGCTCAGGATCACAACCCTGGGAAGAAGGTTCTGATATTATCTCCAACTTACAAATAGGGAAACTGAGGCAGAGGTGCAAGAATTTGCTCAGGCTCATGCATCTGGATTTGAACTCAGGTCTTTGGAATCCACTGTGCTCACTGAAGTTAATGTTGCCCAACGGGGTAGAATCCTAATCTTGGAGTCAGGGGACTACCTCTGTGACCTCTTACACTGGAAAACCATAGAGTCAGACTGCATGATTTCCATGCTCCAAACCTCTGCTGCCGTGACCTAATTAGCAAAGCAGCCAAGATTTTCCAGAAAAAACAAAACGTATTGACAGTGTCAAAAATACCAATGCTGCAGGCGCCGCTTCAGAGGCCAGAAAACACAAGGCAGGAGAGGAACTCCTATTTCTAATTGTTTTCTTGACTTTTAAGAGAGAAAGAGAAATCTCTATTTTCAGTGGTTAGCTACCAAAAGAGAAAGCAAGAGACGGCTATGGTGTCAGCCCTGGCCCCAAAATGAGCCGAAAGGGACACATTTAGATCACCCCAGGCTCACGGATTCGGAACAGGAAGGGGCGGACCTCCCGTGCCATCCAGTCCAACGCTCTCATTTTCCAAGTGAGTGGAGAAGGGGATTGCCACTCGGAGCCCCCTCCCAGCCCTGTTTGTTAATAAGAAGGTGACTTAGAATCATACAAACTGAACGTGGACCTCCGAGATCAACCTTCTTATCTTACAGATGAAGAAACGGAGCCAGTGGTTTAAATGCCTCTCTGAAGGTCACAGAGCTAATAAGTATCACGGGGAGGATTTGAACCCATGGCCAATGCTCTCAAGACAGGCTTCTTTCCAATCCTCATACTGTTAGGGATCCTTTCGGAACAGACAGATTTTGAAGGGGAGCTGCTGGAATCGGAGTCCGCAGGGCTGCTGTAGCTGACTATCCATCATGGCTGATCTTTTCACACTTTGTTGGAAATGCTTTGAAACTGCCTCCAACCCCAGTATGAGGGGTTAAGGGTCAGGAATGGAAGGGTGAAGGGTAGAAAGGCTTTGGATCATGCCCTAGGGATGTTTCCAGGTATATGATCAATCGCCAAGTACAAATTAAGACCCTACTGTGTGCCAAACATTTTGTTAAGTTCCCTTCCTTCCCTTCCTTCTCGAGAGCGTTTTGGGCTCTTGGGGGAAATAATATGATGAGTGTACTTGAGCCCCTCCCCTTTGGAGGAGGTTATGCAGAAGCTGGATGGTCCCTTGTCAGATATGTTCATGGGTGTTCCTTTTGTGTGTGAGTTGGATCAGATGGTCTCTGAGTTTCTTTCCTATCTGAAAGTGATTCTGAGAAACAAATGGGAAAAAAAAAAGACTCTGGGAGAAGGGATTTCTAGTAATTAGGAGAAATGAAGGAAAACCTTTTCTGGGAGAGTTAGGATTGGAGAGGGCTTCCAGGAGGCGATGGTACACAGGCCAGGGAGATAAGAGATGGTCTGAAACAGGCAGGGAGTGGCTGTCTCGAATCCAGAGAAAGAGTGCACGGAGGGGACATGCTCCCCTGGATGTCCCTCTCCTTTAGGGGAAAGACACCTGGGTCAGTAATGGAGCCCGGCCAGGCTGGCCCAGGGCCTCCGTGCAGTCCCCCTTCCCTGGAGCACAGACCTGGAAGAAGCAGGGAACATTCCGGCCCAGCAGCCCAGGACCCTTCCTAACCCCGCAGGGAACGGGAGCTTTTGAAGGGTTCAACCGGGAGGCCCTTGGCTGCCCCCGGCAGAATGTTTTCTGTCCAAGTCCAGGAGAAGGAGGAGGTGGTGGTGAGGGTGGAGGTGGGGGTAGGGATGGAGTGGGTCACCCAGCCAAAAAAATGTCTATGGAAGGGGTTTTTCATCTGAGTCATGTGCGGACTATTCCCCGCTCAGTAGTGAGCAAGCCTGCCTGTGCTGAGCAGTCAGGAGAAATGTGAATCACTTTGCAAAGGAAACCGAGGCTGGTGGGACCCAAGCCCGGGGAGGGGGGAGCTGCTGCCCCAGGGGAGGTTTCTGGGAGGTAGAGAGAGCTCTGGGTACAGGGAGGACTCGACTTTCCCCCAAGGACCTTCACTCTGCTCCGTTTTCCTACGGACATTATTTCCTGATTACTCAGTGGTCTGGCCTGAGGTTTAGAACACAGACCTTAGGGGCCATGAGACGTGAGTCCCATGGTCATGAGATCAGAACTTAGAAATCTAAAGGGCCTTGGGTACCATCCAAGATCATAGGAAGCGGGCTCAGATTCACCTCAGCATCACAGAGCGTAGACCGACCCACTCAAGCACCCAAGTGGGGCCATTTTAAAGGTTTTGATTGGCTCTCCCAGACCCGACAGGTGAGACAGCCCCTCTAGGGAAGGACTGAGCAAGGAAGCCGTCCTCTGCCCAGTCGGTAACCAGCTCACTTTGATTTGGAGAATGTAAGATGCCCAAGGGGCAAATTCCCAGGATGCAGCAGGAGGCCTGGCTTAGTGGGGCACCAAGATGTTATTCTTGGTGGTTTGGGGGATGAAGTGGCAGGAGTGGTCTGTAACACTCTTCCTCGACTTGATTGTTCCACAGTCTGCCCAGATGGGAGATATGGCACAGACTGTGCCCAGGTGTGTACCTGCGGGGAGGGGGCCACCTGCCACCCTGTGCGAGGCACCTGTATTTGCCCAGCTGGGAGAACTGGCCCCCACTGCGAGCAAGGTACGTAGTGGCCACGAGAGACATCTATCCTCATCATCATGGCCTTCGGCAGGCTGACGGCTTTCGACACGGAAAATCACATACTTTGCAGATTCCCCTTATCTTATTATTTAAGAATATAATGTATAGAACATGGTGCCATCCTCAAGATCACATGCTTTGCAAATTCTCCTTAACTTATCATTTAAGAATATAATATATGGTGCCTTCCTCATGCGTGGACTCAAACAGAAAGCTAACCCTCTCAGGTATATATATGATCCTTCCCATCCAAGCCATAGCTTGTGAGCCCTCAGGGATGTTTCCATTTATTCGGACAATCAGAAAGACCCATGGTGGTGTGATTCAAATCAGTGGGCATTTAACAAGCACCTATTGGATGCTAGCTGCTATGCTTGATTCTGGGGATACAAAGCCTCAGCCTTCGGGGAGCTTAGCCACATAGCATAGAAAATTAAATGAATAGAGAATTTTCCCCTTCGCAGCCATGAGGCATTCAGTGAGAGGTCACCACAGCGTTAAGTGATTATGTGCCGGAATGGGGGACAGCGGGAGGGGGAAGTGTGGTCCATACTGAGAAAATCAATCACTTAGCAAGTATGTAAGTGCCTACTCTGTGCCAGGCACACATCATCTGGGAACACCCAAGAATAAGTACACATATAGCAAGCACATGGTCAGAACACATGCTCTACAACTGCTGACGTCCTTTGAGGATGGGATGTCATCCTACTGCTCTCTGCTGGTGTTTCCTTTCTGCTCAGTGTTGTATCATCCCTGCTGAGCTGCTGTGCTCTCCAGCTGCCTCTTGGGAGCATCCTGCCAGTGCAGGTATTTCCTGAGTTTCTAGATAGTGAACAACCCAATTGAAGCTCTCAAATTTAAGATAGGGTCTATACTTTTGACTGTTCTCTACTATTCTCACTAAATATCCTTAGGCCTAGCGAACTATCTGACTTAGGGTTAGATAGTTCCATTGCTTTTTTTTTAAGCTCCTGTCAAATCTCTGGTCATTGTTCTGCTTCCCTTTGCCCCTTCAAAGCATGTTGGGAATTGTATCATGCAAAACCACAAAGGAGTTGTGAGGAACTTGAGCTGGGAGGCTCCCCTGAGCCATTTTTATTTCCTTTTATACTTTTATATACTTATGTCCTTTTATACTTTATAATAATAAGGGGTGAAAAAGAAAAGTTTAAAAAGTTTTATTAAAATAAACTCTGTGGGGGCAGCTAGGTGGCGCAGTGGATAGAGCACCAGCCCTGAAGTCAGGAGGACCTGAGTTCAAATCTGGTCTCAGACACTTAACATTCCCTAGCTGTGTGACCCTGGGCAAGTCACTTAACCCCAATTGCCTCAGCAAAAAGCAAAAAAATAAAAAAATAAAATAAAATAAAATAAAATAAACTCTGCAACTGATCATAAATGCAGGATACTGCACCCATGAGTCTCCACTTCTCACTAAAAGGAAGGAGGTACATTTATTCATCTCTTCCTGCTCAAACTTAGTCATTATAATATACATAGAATTCAGTTTTCTTTTTGAACTGTTTCTTCCCTTTACTTTGTAGTCAACTTGAATATTGCTCCCCTGACTTCTTCTTATTCCATTTTGCATCAATTCAATAGTCTTCTGTTGCTTTTCTGAATTTTTTAAAAATTAAAATTAAATTAATTTAAATTTTAAAAATTTAAAAATTCATTTTTAAACAATATAATAATATTCCATTATGTTCATGTTGTTGTTGCTCAGTGGTTCACTCTGTGATACTGTGGGCACCAATGCTGTCCATGGGATTTTCTTGGCAAAGATATTAGAGTGGTTTGCTATTTCTTTCTCCATTGGATTAAAGCAGACAAGATCAAGTGACTTTCCCAGAGTCTCACAGCTAAGTGTCTGAAGCCAGATTTGAATTCATGTCTTCCTGACTCCAGACCCAGAGCCACCCAGCTGCCTCTGTTCTTTAGCAATCCTCTAATCAACAGGAATCGATTTTATTTTCAATTTTTCTACTCTGACATGCTGATATATATATATATATATATATAAATATATATCACAAGACTTTTCTATATTTTATCTCCTTGGGGTATACGCCTAGCAGATGAGTCTCTGGCCCCAAAGGCATGGAAATTTTAGTCATTTTCTTTGCTCCATTTCCAAATTGTTTTCCAGAATATTTGGATCAATTGATATTTCTCCCAATGTGTATTTGAGTTACTTCCATCCCACAACCCATCCACCATTGATGATTCCCATCTTTTGTCATGATGGTCAGTTTTCTGGGTGTGGGCTTGTTGTTTGGAGTTGTATTTCTTTTATTATTAGTATATTATATATTAGTATATTTCTTTTATTATTATTTTGCTATTAGTGATTTGAAACAAATCTTCCTAACTTTCTTAATAGTTTATAACTAATTTGCTTTCTTAGATTTAGTAGGACGATTTTGTCTTCATACTCACTTTTAGAATAAAAGAAACCCCCTCTTTTGAAAAGTTACCCAAATCCTAGATATTCTTCCCATTTTATACATCTGGAAAATGAGTCCCATATTAATGGCTTGACCAAGGTCAAACAGTGGCAGATCTGGACTGGGTCTTCTCTCCACATGTTCCCCATGATAACGAGGCTCTTGTTGCTTCGATCGGATTTTCTAATTAAATTCTTCTTGGGATTCTGGGGAACTAATAAATACATGTGGACAGTTAGTATACTATCATGCAGCTGGCACCCCCCCCCTTTCTCTAACACTCCCGTGCCTCAGATAGACTTCCAAATCCTTCACCAACAGCCTCAGCGCACACCCAGTTTATGTGAAATGGTGATGATAGCCGTCCTTCACATGTGTGTTTCATGCTACAGGTCCCACATGCTTTTCCACCCATTACTCATCCTCTCATTATGCAGGATTTACCATCCCAGACCTCGATGCCTCCTACCAGCCTTGCCCCCAGCTGAGCTCCAGCTTTTGCTAAAACAGAAGGAAGCACCAATGGCTTTCTAAATTTTGGCAGAACATGAAGGAGCAGGGTCATATCCAGCTGTGGAGATGGATGTGCTGAGATAGAGGTGCCCGCTCTACGGGCTGAAGTCACTGAAGCTTTCAACCTCAGTTTCGTTTTCCGTAAAAAACCAAACAAAACCCCCCGTCTTTTAAGGATCAGATGGGATAAAGGGTGAAAATTTCTTTGTAAGCCATAAAGTATTATAAAAATTGTAATTTTGTCAAAAGCCTTTTGATTTTCTTGGTGGAAAAAACTCCCACCAGTGCAATAGATGAATTTTAAGGAGTTGCCTGAAGTTCACAGAACTTCTTGCCCTTTTATCCAGGGTATTTCCGAGGCAGGATTATGCAGGACTTGACCTGACTTCACCCCGCCAAGCTACCTTACCCCCAACATTTAGAACCTGAACATGACTTCTTGGGGTCATTTTTGAGAAGGAAGGGGAAAGGGTTTGTGTCTGTGATTTTAGGGATATATTGAATTCCCAATGTAGGAATTCCATCCTCTTATGCAAATTAGCAACTCATCTGTAAATTAGGATTAGAGATCTTCATAGATTAGAATTCTTAGGGATTTCTAATTCATCTCCCTCATTTTATAAAAGGGGAAACTGAGTGACTTGTTTTCCAACATCACATCCAACATCAAGGATTAGAAGTTTCCCCAGTCCCTAATTCCAGTGCCTTCTCTGTCAATTATTTCCTATTTTTCCTGTATATATTTGTTTGTATATCGTCTCTCCCATTAGATAATAAGCTCCTTGAAGACAGGGACTGTCGGTGATTTATACATAGTAGGTGCTTAATAAATGTTGATAGAATTGAATCTGAACCCAGGTCATCTAAATCTAGAGTCAGTGCTTTTTCTATTTCTAATCTTAGAGATTTGTTTGGGATTATATAAATATGTGGCTGTATATATCAATATATCTATATAGATGCCTAGTATATCAGAGGCAGGATCTGAACCCTGGTTTTCTTGGCTCCAAAGACATATCCACTGGACCGTGCCCACTGCCACCACCAGCCTTACTGAAGTATTGGAAGACCACATAACAGCATCTCCAGCATAAATGTAGCCCTTCCTTCCCTAATTTCTTGAGTTTTTGGGGTCAACCTTCTTGGAAAGAGTCTTTCCTCACTGTGCTACCCCCTCCTTGGATTTTAGCCACCTGATCTGTCACCAAGCCCACATTTGACCTTGAGCTTCCCAGGAGCACTAGCCTTCAATGTCAATAAGTTTTGGTGAGGACCCTCTTCCCTCTTCCTATTCCTCGCTCTTCTCTATGTATTGACACACACCAGCAGACACACGATGTATCCTTCTGCCTGGCTCAGCAAAGCCATTTCCATCCACTGATCACCCCTTATAAAAACTTGGGATTTCATCCTTTCTTGCCTGACTCATCACTGATGGATTTGAGGTCCCTCCCTTAGGTTGCCCCAGGGATCGATTCGGCTTGGGCTGTGAGCTGGTGTGTCCCTGTAAGAACGGAGGCTTCTGTCATCCCACCAATGGCTCCTGCTCCTGCGGTCTGGGGTGGATGGGAAAGCACTGTGAGCTAGGTGAGTATCCTTCCTTCCAATAATCCCTTCCAGCCTCAGTTTTCTCATTTGTAAAATGGGCTAACAATGATTCCTCATTCACAAAATTGTTGCTGAAGATTAAATGAGATTTGTGTGTGTGTATATGTGTACATAGGTGTGTGTGTGTGTATATAATATATATATAAATAAGCATACATACTTGTGTGTATATATGTATATGTGTACATAGGTATGTTTATATGTATATATATACACATATACATTTTATATATAAATATACATATGCATTTTGTATACTTGTATGCATAATATGCATACATATTGTGTGTATGTGTACGTAGGTGTATATATGTATATATACATGTACATTATGTATATGAATATGTATAAGCATTTATGTATATATAATGTCTATACATAATGTGTGTATATGTATATGTGTACATAGGTGTGTGTATATGTGTATATATACACACATATATTTTATGTTTAAATATACATACACATTTGGGTATACTTGTATGCATAATGTGCATACATGTTGTGTGTTTGTATACATAGGTGCATATATGTGTATGCATACATATACATTGTGTATATGCATATGTATATGCATTTATGTATACATAATATGCATGTGTATTGTGTGTATGCATATGTGTACATGGGTATATATGTGTGTACGTGCATACATACATATACATACACACATATATGTTTTGACATATTTTAGGACAGATGTCTGTCACATCATTTGGGGGGAAGAAATGTCAGAGTTTATTGTTAGGGCTGTTAATGGGATCTTCCCACATATTATGTGTATGGATTTTATCCATGAAAATGGATAAAAAATATATATAAATACGTATATAATAAATGTGTATAAATATGTATACACATTCATGCACATATTTACACAGATCTATGTATATATGTGCATGTATACACTTATATGCACATACATCATACACATTGTATCATATAACTGTTGTGGTTGTTAGAGTTTCAACTATACAACCAGAAAGAACTATATTCAAGTCTTGCCTTTGACCCATACTGCATGTGTGATGTTGGACACAAATTCTCAGTGGTCCAGGCAATTGTCAAAGCGTGGTCACAGCTCCCATGGGGGTTCCAGCCATCTTTGCAGGAGGCGGTTTCAACACCAAGATGGTATTCACCTGTTAAGATGCTCACGCCTTTTCCAACTCAATACTTGTGGGAGGCTAGATTTTCATCCTAGATTTTGACCAAAACAGCAGCTCAGAACACATTGGATGCAGAAGCAGGGAAAACTCCATCTGTCCTCTATTAAGCTAGACATTAAAGAGATGTGGAAAAAAAGAAATACTCAGTAATTTTTTGTTTTGGAAAATGTAGTTATTTTTCATAAAAAGTATTACTTATTTCAACATGTAATGGTTTTTTATTATTTTTAAATATATTATTGAATAGTTTAGAAATCTAGCAGTTTTCATTTCTAATATAATAAATATCAATAGATACAAGCCACAAAAACCAAAGTTCTTTAGAGTCTTGAATATTTTTAAGAGTGCAAACTGATTATTTAATAACCTTTTAATTTAATAAACCACTGCTCCAGGACTAGTAATGGCAAAGAAGATGCCAACCAGCATTGGTAGACTTCCCTCCTCTGGGGATTCTCTGTACCTGTAAAACCACTGGGCCATTCCCTATCTCTGTTGATCTCCTCCTTGTCCTCTCTTCCCCTTCCTTCTCTTCCTCCTCTGCATCATCATACCTCTCCTTACATGACAGAGTTCTTTTGTGCAGAACCTTAGACCTCTTGTTTCTGTCATCCTTCCCCCGATAGGGCAGAGGAATCCTTGTTCATTGCCACAAGGAGTGAATCCCATCTTGCATCAAAACCACTTGAGACCACCATAACCTCAAAGGAAACATAAGCAGACACTGGTCATAGTGTTTGCTCTGAGCCTCCATGTTAATTTTGTTTTGACTTGGGAATTCATGGTGCTCACATATTTTAAGACAGATGTCTGTTACATCATTGGGGGGGGGAGGAAAGAAATATCAGAGTTTGATGTTAGGGCTGTTAATGGGGAAGAGTCTTCCTGCAGATTAGGTGGATGGATTTTATCCATTGATTTCCTTCATATCGATTATGCATCTTCTGACCATGGGTCTTAGATTTAGAGCCAGAAAGGACCCATTAGGTTCCTTATGGAGAAGACTATGGTCCAATAAGGTTGAGTAACTTGCCCTGAGGAGGGAAGAAGGGAGGAAAGGAGGGAAGGAAGGAGGAGGAAAGGAAAGAAGAAAAGGACAGGAGGAAAGAAAGGAAGGAGGGAGGGAAAGGGAAGAAGAAAGGAAGAAAAGAAGGAGAGACGGAGGGAGAGAAGAGAAGGAAAGGAGGGAAGGAAGGAGAGATGGAGGGAGAGAAGAGAAGGAAAGAAGGGAAGGAAGGAGAGATGGAGGGAGAGAAGAGAAGGAAAGAAGGAAGGATGGAAAATTTTGAAGAAAAAGGATGAAAGGGGGGAAGAAAGGAAAGGAGGAAAAGGGAAAGAAGGAAGGAAAGAAAAGAGATAGCAAACATTTATTATTCTCCTAATATGTGCCAGGCAAAGAACTTTAAAGATACTATCTCGGAGCAGCTAGGTGGCGCAGTGGATAGAGCACCAGCCCTGAAGTCAGGAAGACCTGAGTTCAAATCTCGTCTCAGACACTTAACATTCCCTAGCTGTGTGACCCTGGGCAAGTCACTTAACCTCAATTGCCTCAGCAAAAAGCAAAAAAAAAAAAAAAAAAGATACTATCTCATTTCATTTTCACAACCTCAGGGTTGTGAGTATTTTCATTTCTCCATTTAATAGTTGAAGAAACTGAGGCAGACAGAGATTGTGTCTGTCCAGAGTTCCACAGCCAGTAATATTCTGAGGCTGGATTTCAGCTCATATTTTCCTGTCTCCAGGCCCAGAGCTCTATCTACCAGTTGGTGCCTCATGTACGTGGAGTCTCATATTTCAGAACTATCTTGCTCTAATGTCTAGAATCATCCCATGAGGCTGCCTTCTCAGATGTACCCATCCTCATTAGAGATTCAGTCTCTCCCTGGCCACCTGACTTACTTCCGAACATTGTCATTCTCTCTCCAGCCTGCCCCCCTGGGAAGTACGGTGCTGACTGCCTCTTGGAATGTGCCTGTCTCAACAACGGGACATGTGATCGAGTGAGCGGTGCCTGTCAGTGTCCCCCTGGCCATTTTGGTCAGGCCTGTGAACACAGTGAGTTCTGCAAGAAACCTCTTGTAACTCCTCTTGGAATCTGGGACACCACATTAGGAATTTTGACTAGCTAGATTGTTTTCCAAGGAGATCAAGTGGGTTGATGAGGGAGCTAGAGGCTGTGCCCTACAAGTGTCAGTTCAAAGAACTGGGGAATATTCAGGAGAGAAGACTTAGAAAGTCTCTGATCTGCTCTCCAAGTGGAGGTGGAAAGGAGAGAGGGAGTCTGAGCTCAAATCTGTAATGGTAATCAGGGTGCCAGCCTATCCCCTCCACCCCCAGGTAGGACAAGCTCTGTCATTTGTTTCTGAAGTGGCCAGGGCTGTGTTCTCCCAAGCCTACCTCCGGACGGTGAGCACATGCTAGGGTAGGGACTGGACATTGTCAAACAGGGGCAGGGAAATGTCACCTGGCCCTTGGGGGTTCTAAGTACCTCCTCTCTTCTTAAATTGAAATTGGATGCCCACTTCTTGGTACAGGGGACTTTTGTTCAGGTAGGAATCAAAACAGATGTTTGCTGACATCTGCTGACCTGCTGAAAACCCTACCCTCTGAGAGTCTGGCTTTTTACCTAATCTTCAGAACACACTAACAGTACTAGGTTAGGATGACTAATTGGAGATCCTCTTTCAGAATGTTCAGAGGAATGTCAAGAACAGTAGGCTAGGATTTGGAGGTTGCTTTGGTTTGAAGCAAAGATATGAAACGAGCAATGTCAGAAACCCTAACGTCTCCACTGAAATCCACAATTCATTGAAGTGGGGATCATTTTAGATATGTCAGTCTATATTACTGGCCTTCCAACAGACCTCATTGGAGAGGGTTTTGCTAAAGCAGAGATTGGGTTGGATGATCTCTTGGCCCTAACAGGGCCGAGGAGGATTCTGTTCACATGGCCCATTTTAACCACTTCTGACCCTTTGGGGGTGGCCTCTTTCCTCAGCATGTCCCCCAGGCTTCCATGGGGCTGGCTGCCAGGAGGTTTGTGAATGTCATCAAGGAGCCCTGTGCCACCCGCTCACTGGCCAATGTCTATGCCCCGCTGGCTTCCAGGGTCAGTTTTGTGAGAAAGGTAAGTACCTCTGTTGATGTTCAACCTCTCTCCTGCATTCTAGGCCCCAGGTGCCACAAGTGGGGCTCTGGTAGCCTCATTCTACTGGCTCTCCACTTGGCCCATTTAACATTGGTTCAATTGATAAATTTGGTAAAGAGTCTAAAAACCTTAAGCCTCTTGAAGTCATCAATCAACCTTTCAGCATTTATTGAATGCTTACTATGTGCAAAGGGATGCAAAGACAAAAAAATAAAAGAGCTATTTAGTCTACTGTGGGATATCAGTGTATGGGCCTTGAATCAGGAAGACCTGAGTTCAAATGAAGCCTCAAGACACTAGTTGTGGGACTCTGGGTGAGTCACCTAATCTGTTTGCCTCAGTTTCTGCATGTGTAAAATGGGAATAATAGCTTTTATCCCCCAAGGTGGTTGTAAGGATTAAGTGAGGTGAGATACTCATCTGTAAAGCACTTTCTATCTTTCCTGGCATATAGTAGGTGCTATGTAAATATTAGCTGCTGTGTTTATTATTAGTCTTCCACTGAAACTGAGAAAACAAGTTACATTCCTAGGGCCACACAGTCTGTAGTTGTCAAAGGCTGGTCTTGAATCCAGGTCTTCCTCATGGCTGTGCCAGCTTTATCCACTATGCCATGCTGTTTCTCAAATGGTACATAATGAATTAATAAATTACTATAATTAATAAATCCTTGTTGGATTGAAGTAAATACATCTCTTAAAAAGTATCTAAAACATTTTACAACTGATATTGCTATAGTAGGATGTAAACTCTTTGACAGAAGCAAAGATTGTGTCATTTTTGTATCCTCCATACCTAACCTGATATCAGGTAAACACTTCACCAATGTTCCTTGGATTGAATTGAATAGGATTCCTTGGCAGACATTGCCTACACGTCCTTGTCTTTCCCTATAGAATAGCTGCAAAGATTGTGAAAATGTGCCCAGTCTCATAAGGACCACTTGCCCATCTGGCACCATATGTACTATGGCGGCAGCTGTGCCTTCTCTCCAGTGGGGGAATTTATTAAACATCATCCTTTGGTGATGATGGAGGGTGCCTTTGACAGGCAGGGCTGCCTGGACTGACCCCTCAACTCTATGATTCTTTTCCCCCTGGCAGGATGTGAACCAGGGAGGTTTGGAGCTGGCTGCCGCCAGGCTTGTGACTGTGAGGGGGACGTGCCATGTGATCCAATCACTGGCCAATGCCTGTGCCCACCAGGGAGGATGGGAGTCAAGTGTGACTTGGGTAAGTGCAGGGATGGCAGACACGGGGAGACAATACCGTCCCATGATGTAGAAGTGTCTCTACCACATGGCTTCTTTAACCTTAGAATCTTAGATTTTGATTCACTGGCCCAGACAAATATTTTTATTGTTGCTCAAATTCCCAATTTTGGATTACTTTCACACTCCTCTGCCTGAGTCTTCTTAATGCTCACACTGTCCTCCTCCAATGGAGGTTTTGAATAGCCCCATTTTACAGACCTGCAGCTAGAGGTATAGAGATGAAGTAATTAGCCCAAAGTCACATGGGTAGTGGGAGAACCAGGACTAGAAGCCAGTCTCGACACTCTCCCCCAATTTTTTTCCAGTAGACCCCAAAATATACTGGATCCCTTTAGTCCCTGTTAAAGCCTTTAAGCTCAAGCAGTGCCCTATTTTTGGACTTAGAATACCATTCAGAATTCCCAGGTATCTGCTGTAGTTTGGGATGCTAGTGACTAGGGCAGGGCCAGCAAATCCTTTGACCCAGGGTGCCTACTTTTAAAGGTAAAGATGTAGGGCTTACATTCCTTTAGCATTGGTGAAATGATAGAACTTAGCACCCAGTTGGTAAGAAGACTGAAATACTTGTCTGAATTGTGATCATCCCTTCAAGGGTTATAGATTATATGCCTGCCTATCATATGCCATTCTTGTTCAGGTCCTCTCATAATTTTGCCATAAGGGAGTCTACCTAATATACTCTTTTCCTTACTTTGATTTCCTTTGACAGTGGAAAGATAACAGTGACCATGAAGATTACCCAGTGGTTCTCCTTCACTTTCACCACATGTCTGGCCCATTTTATTTTTTTGGGGTGACTCCATTTGCCTCTGTTCTGGTTTGAGTTTCCCCCTGGTGCCAAAATTCCTAGACTATTGATAGGGACAGAAAATGAACTCTAGAGCCCCAGAAGTCTGTCTGAATATGTTTTTCTTGTTTCCATCCCCAGAATGCCGGGGGAATCGCTTTGGCCCTGGCTGCACCCTGAGCTGTGGCTGTGAGGGAAGCTCTCACTGTAATGCCCTCAATGGCCAGTGTGTCTGCATGGGAGGCTACATTGGGCCTACATGTCGAGAAGGTTGGTTACATTCCTTACTATAATGGTCCTCTCCCTTTGTCCTCAACTCTTTGGCCCGTCAGGGATCAGAGGACTGAAGATCTGAGGTTGGAAGGGACCTCAAGTCATCTGGTCTGGGCTTACTTTACAGAGAGGGGAGGACAATTACCCACAGTCACCCAGCAAGTTGGTGGCAGAACCAAGAGTCCCAATTGGCCTGGTGCCTGTTCTTACAGCAACCCTGATACCAAAGCCTTAGTTTTCTCATCTCTAAAATGGACTAGACAATCCACCTCTATCATCTGAGTATTGCTATCACTTTTACAAATGAGGAAGCTGAGGCTCATATTGTCAAATAAGTGAATGAACTTACATATCAACAAGCATTTATTTAGCACTTACTAAATGCTAAGCACTAAGGAAACAAGTGACCTACTCATGGTCACATCCTCAGAATTGAAATTCTGGGTCATAGGTTTGTTCAGAACGTAGCATGAAGAAATCTTAGTGATCCCTGGACTTGGGGTCAAGAAGACTTAGATTCAAACACCATCCAAGATATATGACTCTATATATGCCATGGATCCCACCAGAGGATATATGGCAAGTCACTTTAACTTCTGCTTCAGTTTCCCCATCTCTAAAATGAGGTTGGATTTGAAGGCCTTTAAATCTGAACCTGTGATTTCTTGCTAGGATCAGGCTCCCCCAGAGTAGAATTCATCTTTTCATGTACTTGTAGTAGGACCCAGGTCTCATGGCTAATGAACAGCAAATTAAGGGTCAAAGATGGAAAGAACTTAAAAGGTTAAGTACAACAACCCCAATTTTATATTATTTTTTTTTTTTTTTGGTGAGGCAGTTGGGGTAAAATGACTTGCCCAGGGTCACACAGCTAGTAAATGTCAAGTGTCTGAGTCCAAATTTGAACTCAGATGCTCCTGACTTCAGGGCTAGTTCTCTATCCACTGTGCCACATAGCTGACTCCAATAACCCCATTTTATCTTGGCAATTGGGATTAAGTGACGTGCCCAGGGTTACAGAGCTAGTGTCTGAGGCTGGTTTTGAGCTCAGGTCTTCCTGACTTCAGAATCGATGCTTTATCCACTGTGCCACCTAGTTGTCTCCAATCAGCCCATTTTAGAGATGAGGAAACTGAAGTTTAAAGAGAAGTGAACCTGCCTGGAATCCCACAAGTAGTCAATGGCAGCTCTTACTCCTAATGCCAGTGCTGCCCCCATACCACAGCCCTCTGTCCATACAATGATGTCCAGCAATCCGATTCCATCTTCTTCCTCCTGCCCTCCTTTGCCGAAGCTGCAGAGTCTGGAGATACTCTTTGGGGAAAGCAGGAACCCCAGTCCTGACTCTAGGCTATAAACAGCTGGCTTGGGTTGGGTGTACCCAATGGCAAATGTAAACCATCCAGCCAATACCCACAAGAACAGATGGACTTTGATTTGGGCAAGATGTGAATTTTATAGCAATTTTGATGGATTTTCTAGAGTTCCACCCCACTTCCCCCTCCCTCCATCTCACCCCCAACCCCTGACTAGATTCTTTGGCTCATATTCTCAGCTTGAAAGGTCTTCCTTACTTGCCTATGGAAGGCAAGACTGGGATAAGCACTGAATATTTGTTCATTTGAAGTCTCTGAAAAAGCTTTGTGGAATAGATACTATTATTAGCCCCACTTTACAGATAAGGAAACAGGCTCAGAAAAGTCAGTCCAGCAATTACTATATCCTAGGCACTGTGCTAAGCCCCAGGGATACAAAGAGAAACAAAAACAATTCCTGTCCTTGAGAAGTTTGGGGGCTTTTTTGGGAAAAAATTATTTTTTCCTAATCAACAAGCATATAAATATATATATATATATATTTTTTTTTCTTCCCCAACTTCCCTACCTAAGCGACTAGTAATTGACATTCTAATGGGGAGACAACATGTACATTAATAGGGACATTTACCCAAGATAAAGTGTATAGATAGAAGAGAGCCTTAGAGAAGGTTAAAAAAAAAAAAGCCTCTACCATGATCACCCTGTTAGTAAATGGATACAGTATAGAAAGAAGGGAGCCTTAGAGAAGGTAAAAGCCTCTACCATGATCACACAGCTAGTAAATGGATAGTGTAGAAAGAAGGGAGCCTTGGAGAAGGTAAAAGCCTCTACCACAATCACCCAGCTAGTAAATGCATATCGTGTAGACAGAAGGGAGACTTAGAGAAGGGAAAAAGCCTCTATAGGGATCACACAGCTAGTAAATGGATATAGTTTAGATAGAAGGGAACTTTAGGGAAGGTAAAAAGCCTCTACCATGATCACCCAGCTAGTAAATGCATAT
>JAJPUD010011582.1:0-18801 GCA_023553655.1 Myrmecobius fasciatus
TGTGCTTCATTTCTGCTATGATAGAACATTGTGATATTTAGCATTACTGAGTGTGTATTGGGTATTATGCAGTATCTCCTATAGTTTGCTTGGTGGGTTCTAAGCATTGTCCAGTGCTTGTCAGGGCATGTGCAGTACATATTGGATATTGCCCATTAGTGTACAGTTTTTGCTGGACATTATTTGTGAATGATTAAACAAACCTTGGGGAATGAAGTTTGCTCAAAGAAAGAAATGGCTTCCAGTACCTTCATGATGTGGCTTTTCTTTTTGTGTAGCGCTTAGGTTTTTCTAAGTTCAAAGAAGAAATGACTAGAGAAAACTTCCGAGAAATACTGCTAAGCCCATTAATAAAGGTAAACTCACTTTCTTCTTTTATAATCCTAGACTCAGAGTTGGAAGAAACCCTTAGGGACAATCTATAGCAATAATAATAATAGCTAGCATGTAAATATAATATCTTAAAAGTTTGTACAGTAACTTACAAATTCATTTAATTTGACTTTTACAGCAATCCTTGGAGCTAGGGGCTACTATGATCCTCATTTTACAAATGAAGAAAATGAGGTTAAATGATTTGCTCAGAGTCACGCCTCCAATCAGGGTCTGCGGCTAGATTCAAACTCAATTCTTCCTGACTCCCAGTGCAGTGCTCTATGTTCTAGATAGTTGATAATCAATTTATTAATTAAGCTATATGGCAATCAATAAAATATTGGTCAGTGGTTTCTCTTTTTTGTTGTTGTTAAAGCTTTTTATTTGCAAAACATATGCATGGGTAATTTTTCAACATTGACCCTTGCAAAGTTTTGTTACAAATTTTTCCCTCCTACCCCCAACCCCCTCCCCTAGATGGCAGGAAGTCTAATACATGTTAATTATGTTAAAATATTTGACAGATCGAATATGCATATACATATTTATACAGTTATCTTGCTGTACAGGAAAGGAAAAAAAAAACCTGAGAAGGAAAACAAAATATAAGCAAACATCAATAGAGAGTGTGAAAATGTTAGGTTGTGGTCCACACTCAGATCTCACAGGCCTCTCCCTGGGTGTATATGGCTTTCTTCATCATTGAACAATTGGAACTGGTTTGAAACATCTCATTGTTGAAGAGAACCATGTCCATCAGAATTGATCATCATATAGTCTTGTTGCCCTGTATAATGATCTCCTGGTTCTGCTCGTTTCACTCAGCATCAGTCCATGCAAGTCTCTCCAGGCCTCTCTGAAATCGTCCTGCTGGTCGTTTCTTACAGAGCAATAATATTCCATAACATTCATATACCATAATTTATTCAGCCATTCTCCAATTGATGGACATCCATTCAGCTTCCAGTTTCTAGCCACTACAAAAAGGGCTGCCACAAACATTTTTGCACATGTGGGATCCTTTCCCTCTTTAAGATCTCTTTGGGATATAAGCCCAATAGAAACACTGCTGGGTTAAATGGTATGCCCAGTTTGATAACTTTGAGCATAGTTCCAAATTGCTCTCCAGAATGGTTGGATCCATTCACAGCTCCACCAACAGTGTCCCAGCTTTCCCACATCCCCTCCAACATATATCATTATCTTTTCCTGTCATTTTGGCCAATCTGACAGGTGTGTAGTAGTATCTCAGAGTTATCTTAATTTGCATTTCTCTGATCAATAGTGATTTGGAAGTGCTCTATCTTCTGTACCACTCCATTTGGTCTTCTTTCTTCCATGAGCCCCAAATGTATTCCCCACCATCCCCAACAAGTGGTTGCTTGATATCTTCTTGAACAATTGAACCTCTAAACGCTAGGTTCTGGGGAGGCAGCACAAGGAAATGATGGGACCAGGACTCCACAGAGGCTCTGCCCAATGTGCTGCAAGGCTTCTTTCCCTCCCTCCCTTTTTCCATTCTTTCTTCTATTGTTTTTGGTCCAGTCTCTTTCCTTTAATTCTGTGGATTGTGTAGGCTCATATCTTATAATCAATAGACAGAAATTCCCCAAACAATTCACTCCCAGTAAAATCTTTTCTTTGTTAATATGTCTCTTTCTCCATCTCATATAGGGTACAACTCCTAGGTTGGTAGACACATTTATGGACACATATTTAAGGAATATTGAGGATCCCAAAGAACTTCGACTTCAACTCCAGGAAATAATTGGGACCTTTTTCTTTTTTATGCCTTCCTTCAGAATAGCCAGCTATCAACAGAGTAAGTACAGCTTTGAGTCTTTAAAGGAACAGAGGCATAAAGTCTCATCTCTGAGATGATCTATATCTTGACTGTTCACTCACACAGGAGCTTTTCTGCCCTTGGTTTTAGTATGGTAGACTTTAGATCGGTTACCTCAATAGCCTTCCTGCTCTCACCTTCCCCCTTCTCACCCATGTTGTGCTTAATAGATATTGCCAATAGATAAAGCCAGCAATAACTATTTTTATTCTACTTTATGGGTACTAAGCACTTCACATGCATTATATTTCTGGACCCTCACAACAGCCCATGAGGATAAATAGTTGAGGGATTACAGTTGAAAACAATCTCAAAGAAGTAAAAGCATTTCCCTTAAGGTCTCATAGTTGGTCAACAATAAAACCAGGATTCTAGTCCAAACTCTGTTACTCTAGACCTCAGAAATTGTCCTTTCTCAGAGCATCACTCTTGTTAAAGGGCTTCCCTTTACGAGGTTGCCTATTAATGGCCAGCTACCCTTATCCCTCACCCCAAAGAAGGGAATAAAGCTAGGGGCCCTCAGTAAGTGGCTGGGCCCTGTGAGCAGCATGTCAGTAATTGTGGGCATTTCTCATGTTTGCCTAGGTCCCAGGTCTCCAGTCTACTTTTATGCATTCCACCATCAACTAACTATATTAAAGGGCATCAAGCCAGATTATATAAGCGTGAATCTTCTTGATGAGCTGAATGCTATCTTTGGAACTCCTGGTAAGCAATGGAGACTGTGTTTGGAGGGGATGGGGGCTTGAGAAAGGGCAGAATCCCTGGGGCTTTGAGTTATCATCCCTTTCATTTACTCCACTCTCTGACATCAAAATGAATCCCAATTCCTCACCTTTCCACATATCAGTTCATTTAAACCTCACAATGCCTGTGTGAGGGTAGTGTATGGCTGTAGAATGATCAGCCCCATTTTGGAAGGAAGGAAATAGGCTTGGAGGAAAAATAACTTCTAAAGTCACAAGTTAATAATAATCTTATTAAAACAATAGACATTTTCCCAGCATATACAGGTTTACAAATGACTAGACTTTATACATATCTCATGTGATCCTCACAACAATCTGTGAAGTAGGTGCGCGCATTTTCCCCATTTCATACTAGGAAATTTAGGCAAATGCAAGGTCAATGACTTGTCCAGGCTCCCCAGTTAGTAAATGGTAGAGCTGGGATTTCATTCCACTTTGGCTATACCCAAAAATGTAAGGTTCCATGAAGCACTGAACAAGAAGCCAGCTGAACATAGATAAAACAGATGGACTAAAGTCTGAATGTCAATAAGGGTTAGTTTGGTGTCTGATTGTAAAGATCAGTCTCAGAGGGCCCCTTACTCAACCTGTTTATTCAGGTGAGTAGGAAAATTCAATTTACATGGTTAAGCCCATCCTACATGTAGAGCTGTAGATTCAGCTCAGGGGAAGTCACAAAGATAAACAAGTCACAGTTTCTGACATCCTGGAACTTATGGGAAGGGAAGATGAAGCACAGACACAAACAAAAAACACATTCCCATATATCAATGCACCTGTGACTTCACCAATGCTCCAGCATCTTTTCTGGTGTAGACACTAATCTATCACCCCATCTCATCCTGTGTGTGTCTTGTCCTTACACTTTCATAAATCTCTGCCCAATGAGCTGGAAGACTTTCCTTTCTCTTTTCCTTCCTTTCTTTGGTTTTGGTTCAATTTCTCCACTAGCCATCCATGTGCTGGTCATTGGACAAAAGTCTCATTTGGCAATCCTGGGAGTTAATGTTGTTAGATGGCCCCAAATCTGTATTTTCAGAAGCCTTCTGCCCAATTTTTACCTCCTTGGTATTGTCCTGGTAGACCTGGAAGGCCAATTTATACACTGATCAAGTTTTGTGACTTGTCATGGCCAATAAATTCCTTATTTTATGATCAAGTTACTGCTGTTGAAGTTGTCTGCACTCAGGTGAGGTAGCAAGTTCTCTGAAAGCCCTAAGTGAGAAGTTCTATCTTTGCCTAAAGAGTTGGGGAATCATTTGGCTCTTTAATGGGAGACTTGGCTTTGGAGTCAAGGCGAGTTGGGCTTGGATTGCATAAGTCAACAGAAATCCTAGGAAGTTTCCTAATATTGGTTTGAAATGTGGAAAACTGCATTTCAGGAAAATGACTTTGGGGGTCTGAACAGGATTGTTTGGACAGGAGAAAAGGGAGCAGTGAATGTTGGAATAAGGGAAAATCTTACACAATGGTGACCTTAATGAAGCTGTTTCTTTTCTATTTTTAGTTTTAAGTACAACAAGAAACGAGGAAAATCTGAAGATAATGGAAGACTGGGCAAATTTTGTCAGAAATGGGTGAGAATCCTGCTCCCTGGCAAAGCTCCTTGGAAGGGGCCAGTTGATTCCTTTTTCCATAGGGGAAAAAATTCCAAGAATCATATATGTTGTTTCAGTGATAACAAAATGATCTATCACCATTTGGATAAAGCCTGCTGAGCAAACACAGCCCTTTCCTCTCCTGGCCCAGTGAGAGCATGTGCTCATCTTAGAAGGAACACAAGGATGAGAGGTGCCTTGCCTAGCCCACACCATCACCCCTACAGCCTTGGTACCTTTCTTCTTCCTGAGAAGCAGCAGGATGTATTCTGGTGGCAAGGACATTGTTCACTTTGGCCTCAGCTGATCAGAATTCAAATCTCTGCTTTGCTCTTATTTATTCCCCATTTGAAGCATGTCACCTCTCTGTATTTTCTTCCTTAATTGCTTTAGATGGTTCTCATCAAAGGGCCACATGAGAGATTAAGCCAGCCTGCTTTAGGGAAAGTGAACAGGTCTTATCTCTATGGTTCCCACCTTCCGTGCCCTCCTCCCAACTTTCCAGACTTCAGGAGTTCAGATGTTAGCTTCTTAAGCCTGCTAATTCACTGATATCTTTTCTTCCTGAACCTATGTGAAACCCAAATGATACAGACCTGCTTTACTGGCTGATCAACAACCAGAATGAAGAATGTCTGCAGCTGAATCTCCAGTTGACTTTATGGGACAGGGCAGAAAGGCCTTGGAAGAAGGAAGCAGGGGCCCCAGATGCCCAGGAGTCAAGAATCCTAAGCATGAATGAACCATTCTTACTCCTGGCTAATCTCTAATTACTTCCTTTGACTAATTCCTCAATATTTACTAAATATATTGTACCTTGGATCAGATATTTTACTTCTCATTCATTATTACTACTGTAGAAGGACTTAATTGATATTCAGATGGAACTTGATGATAATGAGATAGAAGGGATGTAGCCTGGTTTAGTGGATTAGGTACTGAATTTGCAATCAGAAAGTTGTGGATTCAAATCCTATGTTTGACACTTCAAAACTGTTTCATACAAGGCAAGTCAACTACAGAGAGGTTGATGAGTCTAACAGGCTTGGGTTGTAAGTGAGTTGTAAGTGAGCAAATAAACCCTGTAGCAAAGTTCTTGATAAGCTAAAGACTCAAATATTAAGGTCTTATTACTTGACAGAATCTGCTGGGAAAATTGAAAAGCATTTTGATAAAAGTTAGGTATAGAAAACATCTCACATCATATATTACGACAAACTCCAAATGGACACATGATTTAAACATAAAGAATAATATCATAAATAAATTAGAGGAATAAAGAAGAAATCTTGGCTCTATGGATAGGGTAAGAGTACATGCTTAAAAATATCACAAAATAAAGTGGACAATTTTGATTACATAAAATTTAAAAGGGTTGGTGGAAACAGAAGCAATTCAGTTAAAATGAGAAAGGAAATATGTTATTGGAAAAATTATTTGAATAAGTTTCTCTGATATAAATCTGAGATCTAAGGTATAGGACAAAATGGTTTAAATTTAAAAAAACCAGGGCAGCTAGGTGGCGTGGGGCAGCTAGGTGGCGCAGTGGTTAGAGCACTAGCCCTGAAGTCAGGAGGACCTGAGTTCAAATCTGGTCTCAGACACTTCCTAGCTGTGTGACCCTGGGCAAGTCACTTAACCCCAACTGCCTCAGCAAAAAGCAAAAAAAAAAAAAAATTAAAAAAAACCATTCACCATGTGATAAGTGTCAAAGATATGAACAGGCAGTTTTCAAAGGAAGAAATTCAATTTATCAACAAACATATGAAAAGATGCTCGAAGTTTTATAAGTTTTATCTCATACTATCAGATTGGCAAAATAGACAAAATAGGAAAAAGACAATTGTTTGGGAGGAGGCACCACAATAATAAAATATTAATATAATATTTTGTAGAGCTATGACTTGGTCTGGCTATCTTGAAAGGAATTAGAAACTATGATTAAAACATCAATAAACTGTGCATACTTTTTTTCCCCTTTTTCTTTTTGCTGAGGCAATTAGGATTGTGTCTTTCCCAGGGTTACACAGCTAGGAAGTGTCTGAGACCACATTTGAACTCAGGTCCTCCTGACTTCAGGGCTGGTGCTCTAACCACTGCGACACTTAGCTGCCCCCCTGTGCATACTTTTTAACCCAGTGTTTAGCACAGTGACTAGTTCATAGCAGTAAATTAATAAATGCTTTGTTGACTTGACCCAACTGTAGTACTGCTTGGCTATAATCAGGATCAGGAAAAAAAAAAAAAGTCCACAAAAAAAGTACAAAATTGTTTACACCAACTTGTATTGCTATTACTTTTTGTAGTAGCAAAGAACTAAAATCTAAAGGCATACTCATCTGCTAGACAAATTACGGGAAATATTAGGCATACTCATCTGCTAGACAAATAATGAGTATTGCAGATGACCTCGGGAAGCCCCTATAAACCCACCTCCTACAGGAAACTTTACCAAACCCCTCTTAAGTCCAGAACCTTCCGTCTGCTCATGATTTCTTCCTTATTTCGCATGTAGATGTTTCCCTGAGATTTCTTTGCATCTTGTCTCTCCCCTTGGATTGTGATCTCATGGACGTTAGGGACTTCTTGCTTCTATTGTATAGGAAATATAATGTGCTGTAGAAAGTGGTGAAATGGATTGTTTCAGGGACTCCTGGAAAAAATAAATGAACTTAAGAACAGTGAAATGAGCAGAACCAGAACAATTTATACTTTAAGATTATAAAGAAAAAATATCTTTGAAAGCACTCTAATCAATGTAAGAACCATGGCCCTGATTCTAGAAGACTAATGATGATGTTGGTAAGCTACTTCTTGAGACAAGTGATGGACTTTAGATGTAGTATGAGACACACTTTCTTTTAACACACTGCAAGGATTTGTTTTGTTTGATTATACATATTTATTATAATGGATATGTTCTTTTTTTCTAAGAAGGGACATGGAAAGGCTAGCACTGGAAGAGCTAGGGTTGCCCCCCTCCAAAAGAATGGAATTTATATGGTGCTGCAAGGTTTGCAAAGCTTACAAATATTATCTCATTTAATCCTTACAACAACCCTGGGAGATGGGTGGCATTATAGTCATTTCACAGAAGTGGAAACTGAGGCAGGCAGAGATTAAAGTCTGAGTCCAGACTAGGCCTGACTCCAACTCTAGTACTCTATCCAAGGTGCCACTTGGCTGCCTAGAAAAGAGTCATTAAATCACCTTTTTTTATTTTTTTTTAAAAAACAACAGAGAAGAGACCAGCAGCAGCCCAGGAAGCAGCCCAGACAAGCAGGACAGTTTTGAAAGCCACAGGTTAAATTTATGTTCTACATAATAGGGACCTGCAGCTTCATATACAAATGCTCTTTTTCTGTTCTACCACGAATATGGAAATACCCGTTTTATTTGGTACTGAGTTCAGAATGTTAAAAAAAAGAAAAGAAAAGAAAAGAAAAGAAAACCCATCCTCTATGTAGCATTTCTCTACCGTGAGGAAAAGAATTCTCCTAGTCTGCAAAAGAAAACAACTACCTCAGAAAGTGCTGCTCCATCCAAGGTGAGGAAGCCATGGGGGATTAGATTCCTAACAATTCCATATGATAAACTTTTATTATACGCCTACTATATATAGCCAGGCACTGTGCTCAGTGTTGAGGATACAATAGAAGCAAGAAGTCCCTAACGTCCATGAGATCACAATCCAAGGGGAGAGACAAGATGCAAAGAAATCTCAGGGAAACATCTACATGCGAAATAAGGAAGAAATCATGAGCAGACGGAAGGTTCTGGACTTAAGAGGGGTTTGGTAAAGTTTCCTGTAGGAGGTGGGTTTATAGGGGCTTCCCGAGGTCATCTGCAATAAACCTGAGTCCTGGAAAGGACTGAGTTCTAGTCCGAGCTGTGAAAAGCTTGGGCACCTGCTTCCCTGGGAGGATAATGGAATTACAAACGGGGAAAGGCACATTTCGCACACACCCAGACACATACTCATACACACACTTTACATCACTTGCACTTAGAACGCTGATTGCACACGGCGAGCTCTTAATCAAAGTTCACGGATTTAAGGACTAAGAAAGGACACCTGGGCAGGTTCATTTCTACAGGTGCAGAAACCACGAAAGGGACCGCAAGGCCAAACCCCACCCCCTCCCCTAGTCCCAGTCCTTTTTCACTTTCACCTGGACTTGTTCCCCCACCACATTCAGTTCCTCTAAAGTGAGCAGATCGCTCCGGATCCTTGACACACCGGATCGCTTGCCCGGGGAAGGAAGGAAAACACTGTTGCGCCAGGCCTAGCAGGGAGCGCTCCAGAGCCAGTTCCCCCAGAATGAGCAGGCCCAAGCCCCGCCCCCGCCTCCTAGATTCCTCACAATTCCAGAGAATTAAGAGCAGTGCCTGGTCCCCTCATCAAGGCCCCGCTCGACACCCGACTTCCACAAAGGTCAGGCCCCACTCAGACTCCGCTCAATTCCCCAGAATTAATAGTGGGCCCTGCCCAACTCCCGATTTCGTACCCTCATATCCCGCCCCTAGACTTCGCCCAATAAGCGATTATTTACCCTGGCGCACCGCCCCCTCATTAAGGCCCCAATACGCAAACTCCGAAGCCTATCTTCTCCCAGTCAAACTCCCCGGGTGCTGGACTTCTCAGCCGTGGGAAGATACTCGGTTGTGGATGATATCCGGTACCTAATCGTCCGTCCTCCTCGCCCGCGGTGATTGGCCGCTTCTTGAACCTTTCATAGATCCGCAGTTTCGCGTTCTGCAAGAGACGGGCCAGGCCAGCATCGCCGCCTGCACCCACTAGCTCATCTGCACCCGCGGCGAGCCGTAGATAGGCTAGCCCTGCAAGCTTACTTCTGGGAGGAGGCCTTGGGGGCCGGGAAGTAAGGGACGTTTCCGGGAGGGCGGCGACGGTGGTGCAGAGAGGATAAAAGTATTCTCGCCTCTTAACCCTGGTCCTTCATTCACTAGGCTGCCGAGATACTCGCCAGACCCCTGCGTTCCCACTACCACTTCCCTACGTCTCCTTTTGTAATACCAGAGAAACTGATGCAAGCAGAGATTGGTTTTTAACCTATAATGTGGAGAGTTTAAGCTAGCTGACTGGTTTGGGACTGTTGTCCAGAGCTTTCAGTGCAGATAAACCGAGGCAGGAAATTTATATAGCGTTTTAGTTAACTAAGGTTTGCAAACAGAATACATAACCTGAGTATACAGTCTTATAGAGGAAATAAAGGCAGATAAGGGGGGGTGAAGACTTTGGGAGGACGGACAAGCCAATAATTTCAAAAATGGATCATAACTTAATCCTGATAGGATAGGGAGCAAGATAAGAAAGTTGGGGGCAGGAGATAGCAAGGCGGGAGGCAATCCTCAAAAGGAGGGCAAATTATGCTAGCAAGGATGAGATAATGAACCTGGAGTTTTGGACACAATGCTATGTAAAGATGGTCAGAGCTTTAAGTTTTTTCCTGGGCTCTTTTTTAAACCTCAATTTCCATTCCTAATTGGGGGAGGGGCCTAGAGTGTAAGGGGGAGAGGAACCTGAACCAAAATTCAGCCTGTTTCCTCAGCAGCAAAGTGTAGATAATGAAAGCACCACTAGGTGGCGCCATGATTAACTACTCCACTATCTTTGCCAAGAAAATCACAAATGGAATCCCAAGGAGTCAGGCAAAAGTGACTGGACAGCAATCCCCAGGATTCTTGTGGGGATCCCATGAGACATTTGTAAAGTGCTTAGCCCAGGCCTGGTACATAGTAGGTACTTGATAAATGCTTGTTCTCTTCCCCCTTAAAGAACATAGGTCCAAACGTATGTTTAATGGTTGTGTTGTTCAGGGTAAAGCCTCCGATTTAAAAGAAAGTAATTTGAGAAATGTTAAAAATTATTGGTGCAGGTATAGGATAAGGAAATATGGCTTGGTAATAATTTACATGGAAAAGCCTGGAGATTTAGTAGCTTGCTTAGTCAATAACTCAGGTCATGTGTTTATTATATCCCCACAACACCTCTGACCCCACCATCCCCCCCAACCAGAATTAGCATCATTCCCCATTGCCTGTCATTTCTCATCTGGGCTCTCATTGTCTTCTTTCACCAATTCATCTTCCCCTCAGTTACCAACATTATTTCCTTCACAATAGTGCAGCAACCTGCCTTCCAGACTTCCTTCACCTTCAATCCTTGCTTTAATTAACACTGTGTTCTGGCCAAAATGTCCTCTGCTTGTTATCCCAGTTCACATTTGTTAGCAACTCTAAAAGTTTTCAAAGTACTTTGCATATATTTGTTCATTTGATACATGAGCCAGACTCCTCTGTTTAGCTTTTTAAATCCTTCCCAATGTGTGCTCACTTATCTTTGGAACCTCGTTATGTTATTTGCCTTTCCATGCTCTTCGATCCAGCCAAAATAGACTTCTCTGTTCCAGAGGCATGGATCTTTCCCTTGCCTTTGCATCCCCCATGCCTCTGTCAGCCAGACTAGAACCAGCCTTTAACCTGCAGGTGGCCAGAGCATGCTGGACAAAGAGTCAGGAGATAAAGTGTAATTAATTAATTTAAAAGTGAGGAACACAAGTTGCAAGCAAGGACACATGCCTTGGAGTCCCATCCCTAATGGGAGGGACCATGGGCAGTGTGGGAAGATCTCTATACTTATATTTATGGCTGTAGCCCTGATAATGAGGAGTAACAGTAACAATGTGGCAAGTTTGATTCATAGCAGGACTTCATGTTTAAGACCAAAGACCTCCTGAGGCTTGTGGGAAACAATTTTGGGATTTTTCTGTGGTCATTTAGAGAATGAGATCATCTGGAGGGCTAAGAATTGTTGTTAAGCCAAGTTGAGGGATATTGCTAGCTTGGTCCATAGCTCCGGGAAACAGAGTGTGTCCAAATATCTTGACACCTGGAATGCACTCCCATGTCACCTGAGTAACAGAATCCCTCATCTTTCCTGGTCCTGTCCCTCCCCCACCACTCCAACTGCTAAGGTCCTTCCTCACTAATTACCTTGCATTTTTCCTCTATGTATTTATTCTTTATATTATTATTATTGCATAATAATAATATAATATAATATTATATATTATATTCTTTCTTCCCTTCTGCCCAGAATTTAAGTAGCTCTGATGACAGTGAAAATCCTCAGCAGCCCCCAAGGCTCCTGATCACACTCCAACACCTAGCTGAAAACCACAAAATGGCTTTCACCATTCTCAGCTGTACAATATTCTTTTTAACTCTCTAATAAACTCAGATTTATTAGCATGTAATTTGCATTAATGGTGCCCCACCCCTTAGTGGACAATCCAAATGCATTTTGGGAAATGGCATGCAGAGTCTCCTTGTCACTTTCCATCCCTATAGGTTCCAGCATTTATACCAGCTAATCATAAGCCCTACTTCTCTCTAAAGGATTGACTGCTGCTTCTTTGCTGCTTCCCTTAAGGCAAAGAATCTGGGGGTGGGCTACCTTAAATTGGCTATTTGGGAGAAATTTTTTTGGGGGAACTATAATTTATATTACTCCTTGAGTTTGAATCTAGGTATGAATGAAGATCATCAGAAAACCCACCATCCCAGAAATTCTACAGAACTTCAGAAGGTAGATATTTGTTTGTTCATCTGGCTAAAAAGGAGTTAGAAGGCTGGGTTTTTGAGCTCTTTTTGAAGTCAGATCTTTCTAAATTGATTTCCCAATTGTGTTCCCTTCTATATGAATGGCTCCCATATATTCTTGAGCCTGCAAAGGAGTGGAATTCATTCGTGCTTTTCATACCTGCAGTCAAACTGTTAAAGATGTGTTTGTTTTTTTTTTTCTTTCCCGGCCTTTGCCTTTCTCTCTTACAGCAAATTTCTTTATTCAGAGCAAATAATCAGCTTAAAAACCATGAGTAAAAATCAACTTTATTTAAGCTAACGGGGGAAAAATGTTTGTCCAGTGGGCTCTGTTTGGTAAACATGGCTTTTTTTAAATCAATAAACTGATTTTATATGAAAAACTGCTGATTTCTTTATTGATTTCTCCCACTTCATTCTACAACAGACCACAACAAAGAGGGGATATCCTCTTCCCCTTCTGGGTGGTTTTTAACATCCTCAGGCCAATTTATAATCCTGGAGATAAGCCAGTGGAAATTTATTTTTAGGCCTATGCCAGATTATAAAGTCTCTTATTAACAAGCTATTAGATAGGATGCTTCTCTAGAAAAGATGGGCAGAGAAATTTTACATATATGTCTCATGTATGGCTTGGGATAATATCTCTATCTCAAAGTCCTGCTTTTTAGCATGGGATCATTGTCAGAATGCTGTTAAGGAAGAGTTGGATGCCTCAGTTAGTCTGGTGGCATCCTCCTTTCTGAATATTGCTTTTGGAGCCAATATAAATTCAGTTGTCCAATGCAATCTCCTTCATGGGGATCTTGGCCACTCTATCTGCTTGGCACTCCAATTCTAATCAACATAGCAGCCTCAAATGGATCTTTTTTGTTAAGTAAGCTTTTGTTAAAAGGACTTTTAATGGAGGTTTCTGGAAACAGGCATTTTTGGAGACACCGCCTCATACCCTCTACTTTTTATTGTTTTTTTCCACTTTCTTTATATCAAGAGAAATACCTTTGATGGGTGACCATTCTCAACCTATCATCCTCTTTACCCAATATCTAGGTACTTTTGAAAACTTTGGCACCTGCATCCTTAGCCAGCCAAGGAAATCTTCATGGTTTTAAAGGTTTCTGTCCCTAACCTCTGTTAATTTGGCTATGTATTTTTTTAAACATTCATTAAAAAGCTTTTTGTGTTCTACATTCTTACTCTCTTGTCCATCTATCTTTCTACCATTGAGAAGACAAGATATGTGCCACATTGCAAAGAAAAACATCGATAAAAATAGCCCAAAATTAAATTAAAAATCATACTTAAATCTTGGCTCAGATTTCATCAGTTTTTTTTTTTTTGGTCTGGGTGTAGTTAATTTAACATTTTTCATTTTGTCCTTCATAATTGTCTTGAATCATATTGTATTGATCATAATAGTTAACTCATTCACAGGTAATGTGAATATAATATTGTTGTTACTCTACACAGTTTTCTGATTCTGTTCACTTTACATTAGTTCATATAGGACTTCCCAGGTTTTTTTTTTTTATCCATTTGGTTCAACATTTTTTTATATCACAACAGTATTCCATCACAAACATAGACCACAATTCGTTCAGCAATTTCTTAAATGATAAATGTCCTCTTAGTTTCTCATATTTGCCACCAAAAAAAGAGTTGCAATAAATATTTTTATACATGTAGGTGCTTTTTGGTTTTTTTCTTTTTGTTTGTTTCTTTGGGATTTAGACCTAGTAGTAGTATTATAGGCACTTTTTTTTTGTTTTTTGCTGAGGCATTTGAGGTTAAGTGACTTGCCCAGGGTCACACAGCTAGGGAATGTTAAGTATCTGAGACCAGATTTGAACTCAGGTCCTCCTGACTTCAGGGCTGCACCTACTGCACCACCTAGCTGCCCCTATAGGCACAATTTTCATAGTCCTTTGAGTATAGTTCTAAATTGCTCTCCAGAATGGTTGGGTCAGTTCACAACTCCAGCAACAGTTCATTAATGCTGCAATTTTTTTCACACCCCTCCAACATTTGTCATTTTCTTTTTCTGTCTTACAAGCTAATCTGATAGGCATGAGTTGGTAATCAGAGTTGTTTTAATGTACATTTCTTTAATCATTAGTTATTTAGAGCATTTTTATATAAATATAGATGGGTTTGATTTCTTTGTCTGGCTCCTCATATCTTTAAACATTTATCAATTAGGAAATGAGATGTATTATTATAAATTTGACTCAGTTCTCCATATAGTTGAGAGATCAAATCTTTATCAGGGAAAGTTGCTACAATTTTTTTTTCTGTTTACTGTTTTATTTCCAATCTTGGCTGAATTGGTTTTGTTTGTGCAAAAGCTTTAATGAAACCAAAATTATCCATTTTATTTTCTGTCTTCTGTGTCTTCTTTGATCATAAATTATTCCCTTATCTGTAAATCTGACAGGCACGGTTGAAAATTCTTCACTAATTTGCTTATGATATCACCCTTTATATCAAAATCGTGAACCCATTTTAACCTAAACTAGACATGATGTGTAAGATTATGGTCTCTGCCTAGGTTCTGCCACACTGTTTTTCAGTTTCCCCAGCATTTTTGCCAAATCCTGAGTACTTTCCCCCAAATCTTGGATCTTTGGTTTATCAAACACCAGATTACTATAGTTTACATAGTCTATTCCCCTGATCCACCACTCCATTTTTTAGCATGTACTCAGATTATTTTCATGATTATTGCTGTGTAATACAGTTTGAAATCTGATACTGCTTGGCTCCCTTTCCCTTGATATTTCTGACCTTTTGTTCCTCCAAGTGAATTTTATTATTCTAACTATAAAATCAATTTTTTTCTAAGTATATAAAATATTTTTTTGATAATTTGATTGGGAATAAGTAAATTAAGTTAGGTAGAATTGTTATTATTCCTGATCATTATTATTATGTTTGTATATATCAAAAACTTTCTACTCTCCTTTGCTAGTGGGCAGGTCCAGAAGGCATCCTTCAAGTCAGCTACAACTGGAAATTTCACTACCACAATCATACATATTACTCTTTTGAGTCCCCTCCACTCTTCAAGGGAATGAATTATGGTTTCCCTTTTTTTCCCAAGTATTAATTTGTTGTGAATTGGGGTGGATAATTTTCAATTCATTTCCATTCTCCCCGCTTAGACCATTGGATCCATTTGTCTCCTCCCATCTTCTTCCTTAAGGACTGCCATAATGACCCTAACTAGTTAATTCTTCATTTTTAGTTCTAAACCAAAGTGAGTAATTAAATCCCTTACTAAGAAATCACTTCCTTTTTTAACTGATCATTCACATTTGAAATGGCTGGACTTTCCACCTTGGTAGCAACAGGCAGGGGGAAGGAGAGGCAGGTCACATTTGACCTTGGCCTAGTTCCCATAAGTACCCTCATTCCTCCTTTTACTCTAACATGCCCCAAACTCCTGACTTTCTCCTCCACCTACACATGCTTTTAGTGGATCCCCTTTCTACTCCAATACTACTTTCCTCTACCTACTTTCATCATCATGTCTCAATCTTCACTATAAAAATCCAATGAGCTCCACTCTTCAAGAAAATCTCTTTGTCCAAGGAAGAAATCAGGACAAATCTCCAAATTCAAAAGAGCCAAACAACTTAGGATGAGACTTCACAAAACCTCCCCAGAGCACCCATTCAGAAAGGCTACAGAGTTACATAACTTCACAAATTGGATAGTATATAATTTCAAAAGCAACATAATATCTTAAATACATTTCATCTAGTTAGAGGGTATATAAATGTGTAACTTCTTTAGGTAAGTTTCCAGAGAACTTTATTTTAAAGCCCAGTTTTTGGCTTAAAATCCAATCAAATATAGATTTACATTTCTAATAGTAATGCACATGTATTTCTTATTCATCATGTATCAACTGAAAGTAATTCTAATCATACACAATTTAAATTTAAAGCTGCTTCTGGATCAAAGGATTTAGGGGATCTTAAGGGATCTTAAATGTAATTGAGGTCAGTCACTTCATTTTAGAGAAGTGAGAAATAAGCCCAAGCAGAAGAAATGATAGTCAAAAATACTCTTAGATATTCTGTGAGAGGACTGAGATTTAAACCCTCATCCTCCTTTCTCTGATTCAGCCCTTTGCCCATTCGACCTCGGCTCTTATTCATAACTGACTTCAGCTCTGTGCTTGTTTTTTTTTTTTTTTCTTTTTTCCCCAATTAAAAAAAGTTATTTAAAGTTTTGGGTTCCAAATTGTATACCTCCCTTCTTTTCTCCCCCTCCCTCTTCTGCAACTCTCCTTGACATGGTAAGCAATCAGTATAGGTTATACCTGTGCAATTATGTAAAACATTTCCATATTAGTCATTTTATATGAGAAGACTCACATCAAAGAAAAAAATGTAAGAAAGAAAATGAAAAATAGCTTTCTTCAATATTTATTCAATCAATATCAGTTCCTCTTTTGGAGGCTAATAGAACACTTCATCATTAGCATTTTGGGACTGACTTGGATTACTGTATTGCTGATAATATTCATAGTTCTTCAATGAGCAGTATTGTAGTTTAAACTTTTCCTGTTTCTGTTCACTTCACTGTGCATCTGTGTCTTTCCACGTTTTTCTGAAATCATCCTGATTGGTACCTCAGAGTTGTTCAAATTTTTATTTCTCTTATTTATAGTGATTTAGAGAATTTTTTCATAGACTATAAGTAGTATTGATTTCTTTATATATGAAAATTGTCTATTCATATCTTTTGCCCATTTATCAATTGTGTAATGACCTTTATGTTTATAAATTTGGCTCAGTTCTTTATGTATTTGAGAAATGTGGCTTTTATTAGAAATAATTGTTGAAATCCCCCCACCCCAGTTTTCTGCTTTCCTAATAATTTTGGTTTCATTGGTTTTGTTTATGCAAACACTTTTCAATGCTATAAAATCAAAATTATCTGTTTTACATTTTGTAATGCTCTTCTTTTGTTTTAAATTCTTCTCTTATCCATAGAGTTGATAGATGAACTATTATAATTTATATAATTATAATTTACTTATATCATCTTTTATGTGTAAAACATGTACTCATTTTGACCTTATCTTGGTATATAGTGTAAGACATTGGTCTATACCTATATTGTGCCATATAATTTTCCAGTCCCCCCAACAACTTTTGGCAAAGAATCAGTTTTTGCTCCAAAAACTAGATTTCTCTGATCATTCACTATTAGGTAATTTGTACCTAATCTATTCCACTGATCTACCATTCTATTTCTTAGCCAATACCACAATGTTTCAGTCATTACCACTTTATAATATTTTGATATCTGGTACATCCGTGCCTTCTTAAGTTAGGTTGGAGGTGGAATTTCTGGGGAACAGTAACTTGATTGGGCTCAGGATCCCAAAACTTTTTTGGTCAAGACTTGGCTTTGGAGTCAGGCAGAGTGGGGCCCAAATTACATAGGACAACTTTGGGAGTTTTCCTAGTGTTGATGTAACAATGACCTTCTGGGCAAACTTTGTCCAAAAATCCTGTCCCCTGGCTCTCCCAACAGCTCTGGCAAGGCTCCCCAATAGGGGCCCTCTTAATTTCTTGTTCCATAGGGGACAGCAATCCCATGATTTATACAGATTAGTTCAGAGAAAACAAAATTATCACCATTTGGGTAAGGTCTGCTGAGCAAATACAACCCTTTTCTCAAGCCATGGTCCAGGGAGAGCATGTGCTCACCTTGGAAGGAACACAAGAATGAGAGGTGCCCTACCCAGCCCACACCATCACCCCTGAGGCCTTGCCCTTTCTTCTTGCTGAGAAGCAGCAGGATGTATTCTGGAAGCTCCAATGACATTGTTGGTTTTGGCCTTGGCTGACCAGAATTCACATCTTGGCTCTGCTATTCTTTGCTCCCCACTTGAATCATGTCATCTCTCTGTCTTTCTCCCTGAAATGTTTGAGATGGTTCTCATCAAAGGGCCACCTGAGAGGTTAAGCCAGTCTGCTTCAGGGGAGGAGAACAGGTCTTATCTCCATGGTTCCCACCCTCCTCCTCCTCTTCCTCTCCCCAGCTTCTCAGACTTCTGGAGTGGGCAGTTATTTGGTCAAGCAGATGTTGGCTTGCTAAACCTGCTAATTCACTGACACCTTTTCTTCCTGAACCTATGTGGGACCTAATGTGCAGACCTGCTGCACTGGCTGACCCCTAACCAGATGAAGAGTACTTGCAGCTGTGTGTGGGACAGGGCCTGAAGGCAGAGAAGATGGAGTTCTGGGTGAAGAATTTGCCTAAGAAGAAGGAAGCAGGGGACCCAGATGTCCAGGAGCAATGAGTCCTAAGTCTGAACCATTTTTGCTGCTGCTCCTGTCTAGTAACCTCCAATCATTTCATAATAATTTGAATTATTCCTTGGCTTCTACTAAAGATATGGTACCTTGGGTCACATATTTTGACTCTCAATCATTATTACAATTAGAGAAGAATTTAACTGATGTTCAGAAGGGACCTTATGATACTAGAGAGAAGGGAGGTAGCCTGCTTTAGTGGATTAGATGTTGGACTCACAATCAGGAAGATGTGGGTTCAAATGCTATCTTTGACACTTCAAAGCTGGGTCATATCA
>JAJPUD010011582.1:42409-53860 GCA_023553655.1 Myrmecobius fasciatus
GAAGTGCTGGACATAGACTTCTTTATTAGTGCTATTTCTGAAGACTGTCTGTACCTCAATATCTATGTTCCTGATCATGCAAAAGAGGGAACCAAATTGCCAGTAAGCCAGATCTCTTTTTATTTCCACAGCATGGGATGAGAATCCTAGAGCATTAGAATGGATGGGATATTAAAGATCAGAGAGCTCACTACTTCTCAAGACAATCCATTCTTCTCTTGGGCAACAACTCACGAAGTTAATAATAAGCGTTTGCTTCTATCAGGCTGAAGTCAGCAATGGACGACCTCAGGGAGCTGATTTGTGCCAGGAAGATTTCAAGGAGAAATCTTGACCCTGACTTCTGACCCTGAAAGACCCTGGGAAAGCCTATTAATCATTCTCAGCCATGGTGCTTTCATCTGTAATGATGAAAGCCTCCGAGTTAGGCCAAATAGGCTCTTTTTTTCTGAGAGTAGATCTGATGCCTATCATTTCTGTATTTGACACACAGTATTTTGATAAGAAATAAATTCATTTACATTAATGCTACCTTATCATGGGACACAAGGGAAGAGGACACAGTGTTTTTCTGTTGAGCAGGAGTACAAGAGAGCCATGCTTAGTGGGAATTGTTCCCAATAACAAAACCTTGTCTGGTTCCTGCAGGTGATGGTGTGGATCCATGAAGGTCGTTTCCTTTATGGCTCTGCTTCCGTGTATGATGGTTCGATATTGTCAGCCTCCCAGAACGTGGTAGTGGTCACTATTCCGTTCAGGCTGGGCATCCTTGGGTTCTTCCGGTGAGATTTACCCCCAATGAAACATGAGTCATTTTTCCTAGTTTTCTTGTCATCCTTTGTTGTCCCAACAAACTAAGCCTTATCATAGCAGAACAAGCACTGGATTTGTAGCCAGAGGATCTCAGTTCAAATTATGGCTGTGCAGCTGATGCTGTGATTTCTGTTAGATTCCTCATTCACCATGTGACTGAGCTCTATTGGGATCTTGGTGCTGTTCTTCAGAATTCTCAATCCTTGTCTATCATGTCTTTCAGCACTGAGGATGGGTATGCATCTGGCAACTGGGGTTACCTGGATCAGGTGGCTGCCCAGAGGTGGGTCCAGGAGAACATTGCCCATTTTGGAGGAGATCCTGGCCGTGTGACTGTCTTTGGCGAGTTCCTTGTGGGAATGAAAGTTTCCTCATATGTAGGTGATAAACAAATTACCTCAGATTGGAAAGAGGCTTCTGGTAGTCAATCCCAAACTCAGCTCACATGATCCTGAGTTTTTCTTAACTCTTTTATTATACTTCCTTCTCTCAGAACCTTTGGGGCTGACTTCTGTCATTTGGAAATCTCAGTAAACTTCCCAATTGCTCATCTTACTAACATTAATTAGAGCCTTTTTATGGCTGAAAAAGTCATCATTCTGCCCCTAACTTACCCAGTTTGGTTCTTAGATCATTAATTTAAGATTTATTAGTAGGCTTATAATCAAAGCTCTTCTAGATTGCTTGGACCAATAGAAGCTTTCATGTCACTGACAATATAGATAGCACCTGAAGATCTGCAAAGTCCTTCACCTATGGGATCTCATTTGATCTTCCTAATAGGATGAGATATCATCATATTACAGATGAAAGTACCATGTCTGAGATTAATCAGCTTTCCCAGGGCCTTTCAGTTACAAAGTGTAAGGGACAAAATTCATTACCAATCTGACTTCTTCAGTATCCATGTGTCAAACTCAAATTGAGTTGAAAGCCTCTAATCCTTACTTAAGGATTCCTGTGGGTGCTATATTGACTTACTTTTAAAAATAACAATGTTCTCTATGTTTTGTTGTTTTTATTCATTCTGTAAAGTTTTTTGGGGTGGGAGGCAATTGGGGTTGTCAAGTGACTTGTCCGGGGTCATACAGTTAGTGTCTGTGGATGGAATTGAACTCAGGTTCTTCTGCCTCCAGAGCCAATGCTCTACCCAGTGCACCCCCATGCTGTCCCTCCTAATTACATTTTATTTTGGTTCAGGCATACTTAATCGTGGCTCATCAGCAATGAATTTGATAAGTTTGACATAACCCAGTTATGTTCTCTTGACACAAGTACAAAGCTATAATGAGGCATCTGGTGACATCAGTAATGGGATGATAAGGGTAATAGCTGAGAGGAGTCATTATGATAAAGGATTGGGAGAAGACCTGGATTCAAATCCTGGCCCTGCCACTCGATAACTTTGTGGTCTTAACAAATCCCTTCCTTTCTTTAGCCTCGGTTTTATTTTTATTAGACTAAACTCCTTGAGGGGAGAAAGTGTCTTGATTTTGTTTCTTGTCACAGCCAGCATTTTAATAGGTTTTTAAAAAATCCTCTATTATATAAAAGGAGGAGCATGAACTCAGCTGTCAATCTATATTTCTGACATGGTAGGCTATGGTTTACATAGCACTTTACACCTGTTGTCTCATTTATGCTCACAAAAGTAGTTAAGGCCAAATACAGGGATGTGAAGATGCAGTGAACAAGCCTAGGTATTTCATCATACCTTGGGTTTGGATCACTAGAGAGACCTGGACAACATCCAGTCCTGACTAGGCTCCCTTTATGTTTAAACTAGGATTTAGGCCAAAGGGCCCAAAGGCTGGGGTCCCACAGAGAGCCTGTTCTTAGTAACTGCCCTAGATAGTTAGCTTGGAGTGGAGTAGGGTAAATAATGGTCCTGGTTTTCAGACTCAGTCTTCCCTGTCTCTGCTATGCCAGGAGTGTCTTGGTCTTCTATAACTGCTTGCTCTTCCCCTCTGTTGTGCTTTGCTCCCCCAGGTACTGTACCCCATATTCAATACCATGTTCTACAGGCAAGTCACACAGAATCATGGAGTAGCCACCCACCCTGGTTTAACTTCATTCAGCTCACAATCCATCACAAGTGTGAGTTCCTTGTCCTTTGGTCTTTATACTCTGTTATCCTTCCTTAAGCTTATTGGCCTCCCAACACTATGGCCAGGTCCCACTGACATTTTGGCTTTCTTGGGATATAAGAAGAGTCACTGGAACCATTGAATATTTAAGCTGGAAGTTATCATAGAGATCATCTAGTCCAACAGTCTCCTTTTACAGAGAAGAAATAGAAGGAAGATTTAATTCCTAGTTATGCTAACTGTATCTCTGATTTTAGGGAAGTAATTTCCTTTTATACAGCCTCAGTTTCTCTAAAAATGGGTTAAATTAGGTGGTTTTCAAAGTACTTTCTGGTTCCAAATTCTATTTTTTTCACAAACCCAGAATAGCAGAGTTTTTTTTTTAAACTTTTTTTTTTCCCTGAGGCAACTGGGGTTAAATGACTTGCTCAGGGTCACACAGCTAGGAAGTGTTAAGTGTTTGAAACCAGATTTGAACTCGTGTCCTCCTGACTTCAGGACTGGTGCTCTATCCACTGCACCATGTAGATGCCCCTAGGGAGAGCTCTTTAAGGGCACCCAGGTAGAGGTTAGATGAAATCATCTGTGAGGTCCCTCCTAACTCTGTAGTTTTGTCATTCTGTGACTTGTCCAGGGTCACATACAGCTGGGACCAGAACTGAGGTCTCTTTCAACATACCAAACTCCTTTAGAGCCAGGGATGTCTTTGCTCCCTGACTAAATGGTTAATCTCTTTGGGAGCAAGAACTGTGTCTTTGTAACCTGCCCCTGCCCCTCTCCATCCCCACTGGCTGGCACTGAGCCCTGTACACAGGAAACTCGTGATTGGTGGACTCAGTCCCTAGGGCAGTCATATTCCAGCTTGGCTTCCTCCTTGCCTTGACTGTATCATCACTTGTACCAATCATTCTTTGATAGTTGTTCTTTTGACTAGGATGGGACTCTTCTATTGGTGTGCAGGCTAAGGATTCAGTTATGAGAATGCTTATTCTTTCTGGTTTCCTCTCTGCAGGTCATTGCCAATGTGTCTGCTTGTGAGAATTACAATTCAGCCTCCTTAGTTGAGTGCTTAAGAAACAAAACAGAAAGGGAGATCCTGGCCATTAGCAAGGTAAGTAAGATGAAATGGAAGGATCGAAGAATCAGTAAGAGCTTCCATCTCAGCCCAGGACAGGGGCTGGACATGCATTTGTGATGCTCTTTCTTCTTCCTCCTTTGGTAGGCAATGAAACAAGGATCTAGAGAATGACATGAGCTCTCTGGGTCTGTTTCCTCCTATGTAAAATGGGCAACTTAGTTTTAATGGTTTCTTAAGGTCTTTCCAGCTCCAAGATCTCTTCCAACTTTTAACATTTTATTTTCTGGAATTCTTTCTAATCCCAGCATCCTATGCATTAAATATTTGGTGTTTAATTAGTCTCCTTTCTGCACTGGATATTTTATGTTCTATATTCCGGTTCTAATATTCTACATTCTATAATTCTTTGTCTTAAATTACTTCCTGTATTAATATTCTGTTCCAATACTCCTCCTTATTTTAATATCTTATCATTTGATGAGTTTATGGTTTTATGGTCAGGGTTGTGAGAATATCATGATCAAAAGGTAGTGATTCTGCAGGTAGTGCAGAATGGAGCTAAAGAAGTAATGAACTGGGGAAGGGTTGTGTGGGATAAACATTGTGGAGGAAGACTAGCCATTTTTCTGCCCCCCCCCCTTAAATTTTTTTTTTTTTTTTTTTTAGCAATTCCACATCGTCCCTGAAGTGTTTGACGGGCAGTTCTTCCCAAAACATTCTGAGGATCACTTGGCTTCTGGAAAGTTCCACCACCTACCCTCCACTATTGGCACCAACAATGCTGCCTATAATTGGATCATTCCTGCTGTAAGATCTTTGATTTTTCTATCACCAATTCTCCTGCATGAGTGGAATGGAATGACAGGATTAGATGTACACAACTTTTGAGGATCTTGTGTTTTTCATTGCTAACCCCCCCCCACAATTTTGGATTGAGATGGAACCTTAGGTGAATATGAAGATCAACCCAAAGCTGAATTTCTACAAAATCCCTCACAAGCGGGGTCTAGCCTTTTAATAAACTCCAAGGAGAGGGGATTTGCCATCTCTTGAGGCTCCCCATTCCACTTTGAAGCAGCTCTATTTGAGGGAATATCATTACATTAAGCATCTTTTAACTTTTATTCATCATTACTCCTTGTTCAGCCCTCTGGCCACACAGAGCTAGTTATTTATTTTTTTCAAATTCCCTCTTTCACATGACAGTTCAGAAAATACTTAGGCAATTATCATGTCTGTCTCTGTCCACTCTTTCATACCCTATCCAATTTTCTTTTATAAATTAAAAAGGCTTATTCTTTGATCAATCCTTATATAGCATAAATGGAAGCCCTTTATCATCTTAGTTACCCTTCCCTAGACAATGTTTTCTATTTTCTTCCTAAATGTAGTGCTCAGAACTGAACACAATACTCTGTGTGGTATGACCAGGGCATAGTACAAAGGAATTATCATCTTATTACTGGAAACTCTTGACATTCTTAGGGGACCTCAAGGCTACAATGAATTTTTCCATGCCATATTGTATTATGAACTCAAAATAAACTAGGGGTCCACCCATATCCACAAATCTTTTAAAAACAAAATATTGTCTAACCATACCTACTTCATTTTGTATTTGTGTAATCAATTTTTCTTGAGTCCAAGTGTATGATTTTACATTTGTCCACTTGAAATTTATCCTTTTTATATTTGGTCCAGTGTACTGAGATGTTAAGATACTTTGGCTACTAGACTATCAGCCTGGCTGCTATTAATTGTAAAGTAGATATACCTATCATCTATGCCTTTAGCAAATTCATTTGATCCCAGTTTTTTCTGGAAGAGTCTGAGATAACTTTCAAACCCTGCTATTTTCTCAAAGAATTATTTGACTATTAGTACCTACACATTTTCTAAGAAAGGTCCAAGGTGATTCCAGTTGCCTTTGATTAAAACATTCTTTTAAAGTTTCTGTATCTTAACGACACAGTAATTGCAGTTCATATTGACACAGCACTTTATACTTTACCAAAAAATGCTGTCCTCAATGTATCCTTGATGTGGTAAAGTCTGTATCAATGACCATCACCATTTTTACAGATGAGAGAACTGAGGGTCAAAGAAAAGATGTCATTAATTTATAATCCCACAGCAAGATAGTAACAGAGATGGGCCTAGGACTTCAGTCTCCTCACTTCTGGGGCAAATCTTTTCCCTAAGTGATTGCAATTCTTTAGAAGTGAAAGACATTAAGATGACTGGAAAAGATGGATGTTGGGAGGGAATGTGGGAAAATTGGGATACTAATGCAGGAATTAATTAATCACTAATGCATTATTGGAGTTGTGAAATAATCCAACCATTCTGGAGAGCACTTTGGAACTATGCCCAAAGATCTATAAAACTGTACATTCTCTTTGATCCAGCAGTGTTCCTATTGAGTCTGTATCCCAAAAAGGTCATTGAAGATGGAAAAGGACCCATATGTACAAAAATATTTGTGGCAGCCCTTTTTGTAGTTGCAAAGAACTGGAAATTGAGTGGGTGTCTTTCAGTTAGGGAATGGCTGAATAAGTTATGGTATATGAATGTAATGAAATATTATTTTTCTGTTAGAAATAATAAGCAGCCTGATTTCAGGAAAACAACATGAATTGATGCTGAGTGAAGTGAGCAGAACCAAGAGAACATTGTATATAGTAACAAACTTGTGTGATTACTAACTTTGGTAGACTTAGTTCTTTTCTTTTTCTTTCTTTATTCTTTCTTTCCTTCTTTTTTCTTCCTTCCTTTCTCTCTTTTTTCTCTTTCTTTCTTTTCTTTCATCAACATGGATAAAGTTGAACTATTTCCATGGCTCAGATAGAGAGGATTCTGTGTGCTTCATTTCTGCTATGATAGAACATTGTGATATTTAGCATTACTGAGTGTGTATTGGGTATTATGCAGTATCTCCTATAGTTTGCTTGGTGGGTTCTAAGCATTGTCCAGTGCTTGTCAGGGCATGTGCAGTACATATTGGATATTGCCCATTAGTGTACAGTTTTTGCTGGACATTATTTGTGAATGATTAAACAAACCTTGGGGAATGAAGTTTGCTCAAAGAAAGAAATGGCTTCCAGTACCTTCATGATGTGGCTTTTCTTTTTGTGTAGCGCTTAGGTTTTTCTAAGTTCAAAGAAGAAATGACTAGAGAAAACTTCCGAGAAATACTGCTAAGCCCATTAATAAAGGTAAACTCACTTTCTTCTTTTATAATCCTAGACTCAGAGTTGGAAGAAACCCTTAGGGACAATCTATAGCAATAATAATAATAGCTAGCATGTAAATATAATATCTTAAAAGTTTGTACAGTAACTTACAAATTCATTTAATTTGACTTTTACAGCAATCCTTGGAGCTAGGGGCTACTATGATCCTCATTTTACAAATGAAGAAAATGAGGTTAAATGATTTGCTCAGAGTCACGCCTCCAATCAGGGTCTGCGGCTAGATTCAAACTCAATTCTTCCTGACTCCCAGTGCAGTGCTCTATGTTCTAGATAGTTGATAATCAATTTATTAATTAAGCTATATGGCAATCAATAAAATATTGGTCAGTGGTTTCTCTTTTTTGTTGTTGTTAAAGCTTTTTATTTGCAAAACATATGCATGGGTAATTTTTCAACATTGACCCTTGCAAAGTTTTGTTACAAATTTTTCCCTCCTACCCCCAACCCCCTCCCCTAGATGGCAGGAAGTCTAATACATGTTAATTATGTTAAAATATTTGACAGATCGAATATGCATATACATATTTATACAGTTATCTTGCTGTACAGGAAAGGAAAAAAAAAACCTGAGAAGGAAAACAAAATATAAGCAAACATCAATAGAGAGTGTGAAAATGTTAGGTTGTGGTCCACACTCAGATCTCACAGGCCTCTCCCTGGGTGTATATGGCTTTCTTCATCATTGAACAATTGGAACTGGTTTGAAACATCTCATTGTTGAAGAGAACCATGTCCATCAGAATTGATCATCATATAGTCTTGTTGCCCTGTATAATGATCTCCTGGTTCTGCTCGTTTCACTCAGCATCAGTCCATGCAAGTCTCTCCAGGCCTCTCTGAAATCGTCCTGCTGGTCGTTTCTTACAGAGCAATAATATTCCATAACATTCATATACCATAATTTATTCAGCCATTCTCCAATTGATGGACATCCATTCAGCTTCCAGTTTCTAGCCACTACAAAAAGGGCTGCCACAAACATTTTTGCACATGTGGGATCCTTTCCCTCTTTAAGATCTCTTTGGGATATAAGCCCAATAGAAACACTGCTGGGTTAAATGGTATGCCCAGTTTGATAACTTTGAGCATAGTTCCAAATTGCTCTCCAGAATGGTTGGATCCATTCACAGCTCCACCAACAGTGTCCCAGCTTTCCCACATCCCCTCCAACATATATCATTATCTTTTCCTGTCATTTTGGCCAATCTGACAGGTGTGTAGTAGTATCTCAGAGTTATCTTAATTTGCATTTCTCTGATCAATAGTGATTTGGAAGTGCTCTATCTTCTGTACCACTCCATTTGGTCTTCTTTCTTCCATGAGCCCCAAATGTATTCCCCACCATCCCCAACAAGTGGTTGCTTGATATCTTCTTGAACAATTGAACCTCTAAACGCTAGGTTCTGGGGAGGCAGCACAAGGAAATGATGGGACCAGGACTCCACAGAGGCTCTGCCCAATGTGCTGCAAGGCTTCTTTCCCTCCCTCCCTTTTTCCATTCTTTCTTCTATTGTTTTTGGTCCAGTCTCTTTCCTTTAATTCTGTGGATTGTGTAGGCTCATATCTTATAATCAATAGACAGAAATTCCCCAAACAATTCACTCCCAGTAAAATCTTTTCTTTGTTAATATGTCTCTTTCTCCATCTCATATAGGGTACAACTCCTAGGTTGGTAGACACATTTATGGACACATATTTAAGGAATATTGAGGATCCCAAAGAACTTCGACTTCAACTCCAGGAAATAATTGGGACCTTTTTCTTTTTTATGCCTTCCTTCAGAATAGCCAGCTATCAACAGAGTAAGTACAGCTTTGAGTCTTTAAAGGAACAGAGGCATAAAGTCTCATCTCTGAGATGATCTATATCTTGACTGTTCACTCACACAGGAGCTTTTCTGCCCTTGGTTTTAGTATGGTAGACTTTAGATCGGTTACCTCAATAGCCTTCCTGCTCTCACCTTCCCCCTTCTCACCCATGTTGTGCTTAATAGATATTGCCAATAGATAAAGCCAGCAATAACTATTTTTATTCTACTTTATGGGTACTAAGCACTTCACATGCATTATATTTCTGGACCCTCACAACAGCCCATGAGGATAAATAGTTGAGGGATTACAGTTGAAAACAATCTCAAAGAAGTAAAAGCATTTCCCTTAAGGTCTCATAGTTGGTCAACAATAAAACCAGGATTCTAGTCCAAACTCTGTTACTCTAGACCTCAGAAATTGTCCTTTCTCAGAGCATCACTCTTGTTAAAGGGCTTCCCTTTACGAGGTTGCCTATTAATGGCCAGCTACCCTTATCCCTCACCCCAAAGAAGGGAATAAAGCTAGGGGCCCTCAGTAAGTGGCTGGGCCCTGTGAGCAGCATGTCAGTAATTGTGGGCATTTCTCATGTTTGCCTAGGTCCCAGGTCTCCAGTCTACTTTTATGCATTCCACCATCAACTAACTATATTAAAGGGCATCAAGCCAGATTATATAAGCGTGAATCTTCTTGATGAGCTGAATGCTATCTTTGGAACTCCTGGTAAGCAATGGAGACTGTGTTTGGAGGGGATGGGGGCTTGAGAAAGGGCAGAATCCCTGGGGCTTTGAGTTATCATCCCTTTCATTTACTCCACTCTCTGACATCAAAATGAATCCCAATTCCTCACCTTTCCACATATCAGTTCATTTAAACCTCACAATGCCTGTGTGAGGGTAGTGTATGGCTGTAGAATGATCAGCCCCATTTTGGAAGGAAGGAAATAGGCTTGGAGGAAAAATAACTTCTAAAGTCACAAGTTAATAATAATCTTATTAAAACAATAGACATTTTCCCAGCATATACAGGTTTACAAATGACTAGACTTTATACATATCTCATGTGATCCTCACAACAATCTGTGAAGTAGGTGCGCGCATTTTCCCCATTTCATACTAGGAAATTTAGGCAAATGCAAGGTCAATGACTTGTCCAGGCTCCCCAGTTAGTAAATGGTAGAGCTGGGATTTCATTCCACTTTGGCTATACCCAAAAATGTAAGGTTCCATGAAGCACTGAACAAGAAGCCAGCTGAACATAGATAAAACAGATGGACTAAAGTCTGAATGTCAATAAGGGTTAGTTTGGTGTCTGATTGTAAAGATCAGTCTCAGAGGGCCCCTTACTCAACCTGTTTATTCAGGTGAGTAGGAAAATTCAATTTACATGGTTAAGCCCATCCTACATGTAGAGCTGTAGATTCAGCTCAGGGGAAGTCACAAAGATAAACAAGTCACAGTTTCTGACATCCTGGAACTTATGGGAAGGGAAGATGAAGCACAGACACAAACAAAAAACACATTCCCATATATCAATGCACCTGTGACTTCACCAATGCTCCAGCATCTTTTCTGGTGTAGACACTAATCTATCACCCCATCTCATCCTGTGTGTGTCTTGTCCTTACACTTTCATAAATCTCTGCCCAATGAGCTGGAAGACTTTCCTTTCTCTTTTCCTTCCTTTCTTTGGTTTTGGTTCAATTTCTCCACTAGCCATCCATGTGCTGGTCATTGGACAAAAGTCTCATTTGGCAATCCTGGGAGTTAATGTTGTTAGATGGCCCCAAATCTGTATTTTCAGAAGCCTTCTGCCCAATTTTTACCTCCTTGGTATTGTCCTGGTAGACCTGGAAGGCCAATTTATACACTGATCAAGTTTTGTGACTTGTCATGGCCAATAAATTCCTTATTTTATGATCAAGTTACTGCTGTTGAAGTTGTCTGCACTCAGGTGAGGTAGCAAGTTCTCTGAAAGCCCTAAGTGAGAAGTTCTATCTTTGCCTAAAGAGTTGGGGAATCATTTGGCTCTTTAATGGGAGACTTGGCTTTGGAGTCAAGGCGAGTTGGGCTTGGATTGCATAAGTCAACAGAAATCCTAGGAAGTTTCCTAATATTGGTTTGAAATGTGGAAAACTGCATTTCAGGAAAATGACTTTGGGGGTCTGAACAGGATTGTTTGGACAGGAGAAAAGGGAGCAGTGAATGTTGGAATAAGGGAAAATCTTACACAATGGTGACCTTAATGAAGCTGTTTCTTTTCTATTTTTAGTTTTAAGTACAACAAGAAACGAGGAAAATCTGAAGATAATGGAAGACTGGGCAAATTTTGTCAGAAATGGGTGAGAATCCTGCTCCCTGGCAAAGCTCCTTGGAAGGGGCCAGTTGATTCCTTTTTCCATAGGGGAAAAA